>CAUJBT010000156.1:0-15938 GCA_963082735.1 Pocota personata
CATTTTCCTTTAAAATAGAAAAAAGAATAAAATATTGTAAATCCTGCATAAGGATAAAAAAATTTTTTATATAAGATAGACTTAAGTTAGTTTAAAAATCATAGTATAAGTATTGAGAACCTTGAAGGTCAGTTACTATAAATCATAAATATTGTTGTAGTTTTTAAGTTTATTTAAACCATGATGTATATTATAACGTTTCAGTGGATAAATAAACAGAAAAAAAAAAAAAAAAGACGCAATAGAGTCCGTCTCACATGGGTACCGGGGCACGAAGGTGTACCGGATAACGAAAAGGCAGACGAACTAGCAAGGAAAGGAGCAGGCAATACAGAACTGAACCCGGATAATACAATAGGGGTCCCTCTGACAACTATTAAAACAATAATCAATGATAAGATACGACAGGAGTTCAGTAACTACTGGACGAATCTAGACACGTGCAAAGTAGCTAGATCTGTAATAACCAAACCGAGTAACAACACAGCAAAAAGAGCTCTTAACTCAAGCAGAACACAATTGAGATTGATGGTGGGACTTTTAACAGGGCACATCAATCTCAACAAACATTCGTTCAGACTTGGGGTAGCTGATACAGCAATCTGTGCCAACTGTGAAGAGGAGGAGGAACACTTCCTCTGTCCCTGCCCCGCTACAGCGAGGCTAAGGCTGAAAATTCTGGGATCTCCAAGGATTCCGGATATTACACACCTCAATAAGAAAGGAATCGGGGATATACTGGAGTTCGCCAGACGAACACTACGATTCCCCGATCACTATACGATATAGTTGATACTACCCATGATCCCTAGACCTAAATCCTCTCAATACATAATTCCCAAAACACATCACTATTCCTTACAGTTACGCAGATGAGGGGAACACAACGGGCCTAATGGAGGCCTAAGTGAAGAGCATAAGCTCACCCTCTTAAACCAACCAACCAACCATGGTGAGTGGTTACATCCCCCCTGAAGCATTCTTGTATCTGGATACACATAGTTATTTGTCAGATTCACTGAACGTTCCTATTATTTACCATCTTGCTAGAAGGGCTACAGATAAAAGTATCCTCTACGAGCCGATGGACTCAGGAGAAGGAAATGCTGATTCGAGATACTGCGTAAGCTTACCTGAGCGGGATTCAGTAAACGACGACAGGCTGAATAGGGAGAGATATTGGTGGCTCGACTGGGTTGAGGCTAACACTTAGGTTAAGCTGGGCCGGACCCTGCTATGTGATTTTTGGCATACCGCTGAATGGCTGATTGAATGGTCTAACTCTCATTTGATTGGTCTTTTCAGTGGAGGGTCAGAAATCACATATCAGGGTCCGAACCGAGAATTAGGTTAAGGTAGTTTTAGTTTATATCAGCTAGATTAGTTTTTATGAAAAAAATAATGTATTCTTAAAGGTTTCCGCACGTTTTTCCTTAAAATGAATTAATACAAAAAAAAAAAAATTAAATTTGAAATTAAAAAAAAAACATCGATTAAAATTAAAACTCTAGAATTAAGTTTCCTAAAAATCATATTATAAGTATTGTGCACCCCTTAGGTCAGTTACTGTAATGTATTATAATAGTGTAGTTTTAAGTTTATTAGAACTGTAAATTATGTTAGTGTATGAGTGGAATGGAATAAACAATAATAAAAAATAAAAAACCAAAGGAAATCAAGTTAGGATAGCAGATATTAGAGGTGGATCCATATTATCCGAATCCTATGTCCTGCAGGATTTGCCATCGAATCACTGCAAAGAAACTACAACAATTTGCCCAACTTATGCTGAACCTTTTCCCCACACGAATGAATGCAATAGCTCGTTCTGTGTAAATTGTATGACCGATGACTACTCATCGAAGGTTCGAAATTTCCCCACTTCCTTGCGAGAAAAAACTGTAATGATTACAAAAACAAAAAATCGGTGCACTGTTAGAGAAGCCAGGGAGGAGTTCAAAAAATCAGGACATTTATATGCAGCAAAAATTCAGCCATGGAAAGGACAGAAGTTATAAAAGAAAACATAGTCTAAAATGCTTCCACAATTCTACAGGTAATTAACATCAGCCCAAGCCCTAGCAATTCCTTGTCCACAATACTCTCGAAAACAACAACAATTACTACATCCACAACAAACAAAAACTTGACACATAACACATCAAACCCACAACTCACTACCCCAACTGTAAACAAATCCTCAAAACTGACGGCAATAAAAACGAAACTATTCCAATTCGACTCTCACTAGCTACCACCTCACAAACAATAAGCTTCAGTAACATTTCTAGCAACTTTATGGAACTGAGACGCCTTGTTCAACAAGCACAAAGCAAAATATCTCCATTCATGCACTAAATAGTATTTCTTTGCTTTCATCTAATCAATTATTGTCCGAATCGATAAAATGAACCAGTTCACTCTGACAAACATTCAGTCTAATCGACTGAAAAACTCTCACAAATATCTCTCTCACCAACAATAAAATAACCTAAATCCATCCTTTAAATATCATTATGGATAGACAAAATAATAAAATAAATGGAATATCAATAATCCTCCTTATCTGGATATTCTCATCCAAATATATTCCCCCACTACAATTGCGCTACAAGAAATGAAGGTTGCCAATAACCCCCTCTTGGGCTTGCCACACTTCCGCTGTAGCTGACTGGCTACAAATATCCGACCTCGTTTTGTTGAACAATGATTCACCCACATTATTCTCAACAAGGAATACTTTACTGCCATAGATTTAACGCTTGCCTGACCCGCTATCGCATCCGGCGCTAGCTGGAAAACTCATGATTCTTTATTAGGCAGCGATCATTTCCCTATACGAAAAGGCAGACGAACTAGCAAGGAAAGGAGCAGGCAATACAGAACTGAACCCGGATAGTACAATAGGGGTCCTACTGACAACTATTAAAACAATAATCAATGATAAGATACGACAGGAGTTCAATAACTACTGGACGAATCTAGACACGTGCAAAGTGGCTAGATCTGTAATAACCAAACCGAGTAACAACACAGCAAAAAGAGCTTTTAACTCAAGCAGGACACAATTGAGATTGATGGTGGGACTTTTAACAGGGCACATCAATCTCAACAAACATTCGTTCAGACTCGGGATAGCTGATACAGCAATCTGTGCCAACTGTGAAGAGGAGGAGGAAGATATAGAACACTTCCTCTGTCACTGCCCCGCTACAGCGAGGCTAAGGCTGAAAATTCTGGGATCTCCAAGGATTCCGGATATTACACACCTCAATAAGAAATGAATCGGGGATATACTGGAGTTCGCCAGACGAACACTACGATTCCCCGATCACTATACGATATAGTTGATACTACCCATGATCCCTAGACCTAAATCCCCTCAATACATAATTCCCAAAACACATTACTATTCCTTACAGTTACGCAGATGAGGGGAACACAACGGGCCCAATGGAGGCCTAAGTGAAGAGCATAAGCTCACCCTCTCAAACCAACCAACCAACTGTCCTTTCATTCGAGGTTCGTGTCTGCGGTTAAGTCTCCACAGTACATGTCTACGAAAGAGACGGATAATATCACGGATAAGAGGGAATTAAAACTGCAAGAAATAATTATCATCTTGGAATTATTACATCAGAATTTTTCTTGTTCCAGTGGTCGACGAATTTGCTAGAAGTTTCTGGCTATTAGAATTGCGGCTATTTCAGGACAGATGGCGATCGAGACAGTGCAGTTGGTTTAGAACCGTGGCGAAGAGATTGGAAAAGTGATAATGGGCGAAGTTGTAATTTTGTGATAAATTGAAAGTTGAGAGTGAACAAGAAAAAGTAATTAGTTTGGATTTGTGAATTAAGTAATTGAAAGGAGATAAAGTGATTTGAGAGGAAAGAGACCTTGTAAGAAAAGAATTTGCGAAGAATAGTATAGTGTGAACTTGAATTGTTCTATAGACTAGAAAATAAAGAAATAAATTTCACAGAACATCGTTTTATCTACTCGAGCCGTAGCTTGCATATTACAATATAATCAGGGAGGACTTCGTTTTTTATTCGCTGAAAGGATGCTGAAGCATTTTTCAACCCGAGCGGCATACGTGTAAATTCATAGTGCCCGCTCGCTGTTGAAAAAGCAGTTTTATGTCTATCTTTCGGACTAATAGAGATTTGATGGAATCCTTTAGCAAGGTCCAGCGTTGAAAAATACTGTGCATCACCAAGTTTGGAAAATATGTCCTCAATATTTGGGATCGGAAACCTATCGTCTATTGTTACATCATTTAATTTCCTGTAATCAACAACGATTCTCCATTTTTGCTCTCCAGAATGATCTATTTTTTTCGGAACTACCCAGATCGGAGCATTATATGGGCTTGACAAATTTACTATGATTCCAGATCTAAGCATCTCTGATATTTGTTGGTTGACTTCATTTCTATATACCGTAAAACCGCCTAACTTTGACCAGTCTGGTAGGAAAAACATTCGCAGTGTTTTTGTTCGTTTCGTGATGTATTCGATTTTAGTCTTAAGTTGTCGGCTGTTGAATTGTGAACATAATCAATACTTTACTTCAGTGCATTTCCGGGGCGCTTTTAATTGTTAAAAAACATCCTGGTCAAAGTTATACCTGAAATTTTTTAACTTTGACCAATGCATTTTTAACTTTTACCATAAGATAATGAAAAACGTTTTGTTTAAGTTTTAGGGTATTTTATTACGAAAAACTAAAAGAAAAAGTTGCAAATTCCACAAAAATAAAATAAATTAGGTAAATTTATTTATATACAAATTAAAAAAAAAATTATTTTTCGAAAACATGTAGAATAGTAATCGGTAAAAAGAAAGAATGAACAGGATATAAAAAATAAAATGTAACAACTACTTATTTATTTATTTAATTGTTTTCTTTTCTCTATCAATGAATTACTACAAAACTTGTACTTTAAATTTTTCTGAATTTCTTTTATAATTTTCTTTTATTCAGTAAGAAAAACATTGTAAACATTTATTTTTTTTATTTTACTCATGTACATCCCTGTAATACAAGTGGGGGAAAGCTCTGTGTCACGTCACCTATGTTAAGCTTTTCTCCGAAAGCTCTTTGCACTCGGCCCCAATGTGAAGGCGATCTTCGAAAAGCTCACGCTAGGAGCGTATAAAACGACGGCGCCAGTGCAAGGAACTTCACTAAAGTTTGACGTTTTGGAAACTGCGGTACACTACCGCATTGAAAAGCGCCACACTTTAGGTCCATAGGATTTTTTGGGTTGCCAATTAAGCAATACTGTAGTCTTCGGACAGCATACTCGCGGTTGAGAAACCAACAATTCCTTTTTTCGAGCCAGTTACAATTTAAAAAGAATTGCAACGTCTTTTTTGAACTGAGGTTTGACTCTCCACTGCTCTTCCGAAAATTCGACCATCGAACTTCCCTTTACCGCCGCTAGAACTTTCCAAAAAGATATTACTTCAAAGTTAAATTTTAAATTACACATAAGATTATCAGAAAGATTTAAAAAAACAACTTTTAAGGGAAAATTAACAATGAACAAAAGTATGTTAAAGAAATTTTTATGGAAAAAACAGATTGTGAGTAAGTACAAAAAAAAAAATACTAAAAATGGATGGACTATTTAAAATGGATTTTTGGTATTTAGAACACCTTCCATGAGGTCTTCTAGGGATGAAGAGGTTCTCAAGGGCTCTGCCAATGTTTCCTCGATGTTTGTATCACTTTGAGACTCTGTTTGAAATATAGTACCGATGTGAGAATGCGGGCCGTTCGCGAGTTAGACTTGCTTCTGCTTGGTCTGGACTTCCTTTAAGCTCTTCAAGGCTTATTCCCTTTCCAGGTGTAACTCTAATCTTGCTCCTTTTTTTCTTCCCGGTGAGTCTTCTTTACTATGTCTCATTTCTTTTAACAAATCTACAACGCACGATGATCAATTTGAAGCTGTTTCTTCTAGATGTTTTTCTCTTTCTGCATTCTTGTCATCACTTGTTGAGGATCAAAAGGGAAAATTCCACACTTTTTGAAGCCAGATATTAAATTCGTTGACAAACCATTTTCGTTCAAGGATTCTTCTACTAGTTCTTTAAGCATTTTGGGAAACTTATCTTTAGCTAGAACTTGCGAAGTTCTTGATTTGCTTATTTACCACTTCATTAAAATGGTTGAGTGGGAGAAGCTTTTTCCAACCACCGCCTAGGAAAATTTGCTTTTATGGGCAGGAAAATCCCTAAGCTTGGAGTTATACAGGAATGCGAACGAGCGAGCGAACGAGCGGAATAATGATGATAAGCAAAAAGACTATGCGCGTCGACTGTACGATAACAAGTGTCAGCTTTATTTCCAATCAAGATTAATAACAACTTGGTTTTGTAATATACAGTGTTTTTGGAGACTTAAAAAGATGGCGGATCTTAACAATGTGGCGCCAAGTTTAAATATATTGTTGAACTTTGTAGAGAACATGACATTGGTGAAAATATTCTATTTACGTTATACTTTAAATTTAAACATATGACAACTCAATATAATAAAATAATGGTGACAATAATAAATAAATGCCGTGTCCGAACATCCCGCCTCCTTTGAAAGGACTCTCCTTTCAAGCCGGTAGTAGTGCCAGTTTTCTAATTGGGCGCTTGACGATTCCCCTTGGTGTTTGGACTTCAGCGACTCTGACCTTTCCATCGCTCCCCTTGAATACTTGAAGAACTCTTCCCAATTGCCATCTTTGCGGTGGAACGTTATCTTCATTAACGTGAATATTTGCTTGCTCTGTTGACCATTTGTTGCGTTGTTGCAGCTCAAAGAGATACTCAGCTGCCCATGTTCTCCAGAAGTGAGATTTTACCGCATTAATTCGCCTCCATCTTTGTAAGTAGCTGATGTTTGGCGTATCGTCTGCTACTTCAGGAATTGCCTTTAAGGAGGTGCCGATTAGAAGGTGTGCTGGTGTGAGTGCCTCGTAGTCATTGGGGTCTGTAGAAAGCGGCGTGATTGGTCGGGAGTTCATGATCGCCTCGATTTCTACGAGTGCGGTAGCAAGTTCCTCGTATGTCAGCTTGGCGTTCCCGAGAGTTCTAATAAGGTGACCCTTTGCCACCTTGACCGCAGCCTCCCACAATCCACCAAAGTGAGGAGCCCTGGGGGGAATAAAATGGAAATTTATACCTTTATTAGTACAGAAGTTGTATATAGATTCTTTTGACGATTTTTGAAAGAAGATACGACTAAGTTCTAAGAGCTTTGTTTGTGCACCAACGAAATTTGTAGCGTTGCCAGAATAGATATCTGATGGAAGCCCTCGGCGACCTATTAGCCTCTTTAGCGCTTCTATAAACGCTTCTGACGAAAGATCTGATACCACCTCCAGATGGACAGCCTTTGAAGAAAAGCACACAAAGACAGCAATGTATGCTTTGTATGGCCTCTTGCCACGAATATTGAAGTGCGTCATTACAGGACCACAAAAGTCTACTCCACAACGCGAAAATGGACGGGATGCTGTCAACCTCTCCGCTGGTAATTCGCCCATGATTTGTTCGAGCAATTTTGGCCTGTATCTCACGCAGTGTGTGCAATTCCTAACTACCCGACGTGCAACTTCTCTTGCATTTATCACCCAAAACTGCCTACGAATTAAAGATACTAGCATTTTTGGGCCAGCGTTGTAGTTTGATATATGCAGGTGCCTAACCATGCAAACAACAAAATTACAGTTTTTTGGTAACAGTAATTGATGTTTTTGCTCCTGGGGTAAGGTTGCATGTTTCAACCGCCCTCCTACTCTCAATAACTCTAGTCATGTTGTGTTGTCCAAAAATGGAGTAAGCCACTTAATCGAACCTTTAAGAATTTGGTGCGATTTTATGCATGCAATCTCTTCGGGGAAAAATTGTGCCTGGATGATCCAAACGATGTGATTTAACGAGGTCGTAAGCTCGCTGGGAAAAAGGGGGTCTTGTTTTCCTGTATGCTGTTTTCGTGACACATTGAAGAACCTCAATACGTATGCAAATATTCGCACAGTTTTCAAATATGAACTGTGGTTATTATTATTCCTAGCAACTATCTGCTATCTGTGATTTCTCTTGGCAAAGAAATACTGTTTTCCGAAATTCCAGGATAAGTTCTCCATGCGAAAGATGTTTTTGCGATGATGCTGGCCATTTATCTGAGTTAAGCTGTAGAAACCTTGGACCTGAAAACCAAATTGACTGCCTCAATTCCTCTACGGTGCATCCCCTGGAGAGCTTGTCTGCTGGATTTTCCTCGCTAGGAACATGTCTCCAAACGGCTTCTATAGATTTCTCTTGAATTTCAGCTACTCTATTGCCGACAAAGGTGCTCAGTTTAGAAGAATGGGTAGCGATCCAGTGAAGAATGATTTCTGAGTCGGTCCAAAAATATACTCTCGAGTAGGATTTGCTAAAGAGACCTTGTATCTTTGCCCAAAGCCTTGCCAACAAATGTGCCCCACACAACTCAAGGCGGGGCAGTTGCTTCCGCTTGGTCGGAGCAACCCTCGATTTGGCTACAAATAATTTTGTTGTAGTGTTTCCTTCTGTATTTGTTGTCCTAATATATATACAACATCCGTATGCATTCATGGAAGCGTCACAAAATCCATGTATTTGAACATCATTTTTGTTTTCCGCTAACGCGTACCGTGGAATTGGAAGGTTCTGAACGAAATTTAAATCCGCAAGGAATTGTTTCCATTCAGTATCTAAATTTTGTGGAATCGATTCATCCCAGTTCAGTTTTTCAACCCACAACTTCTGTAGAACTATTTTGGCCCTAATGATAATAGGGCTTAATAAGCCCATTGGATCGAAAAGTGAAGAGGATAAGGAAAGTATCGATCGTTTTGTGTACTTCGTATACGTACGATTGGGGCGATAGGAAAACTGAAAATTATCGTCCTGTGAGTCCCATGTGATTCCTAATGTGCTAGTGAGATCTGCTTCTACTAGCTTAAAATCTTTAGTTGATTTGTTAGATGCTTCTCTAGCAACCGAGTGATGGTTGCAGTACCACTTCGACAACTCGAATCCGACCGATCCTAAAATAGCACTGACTTCCTTCTTGATCCTTAACAATGATTCCCAATCATCCGCTCCTGTGAGCATATCATCCACATAGAAGTCAGACCCTATAACTTTAGATCCTATGTCATAAGTTTTTGAAAATTTATCAGCTAGATAACGTAGGCATCGTATGGCTAAAAATGGACCAGCGGACGTTCCATACGTCACTGTGTTTAGCTGATACGTTTTTATTGGTGTAAGTTCATTTTCTCGCCAAAGAATGTATTGGAATCGCCGATGTGATGGATGGATCAACACCTGCCGATACATTTTCACGATATCCGCCGTGAGAACATACCTATGGAGACGAAAACGGAGCAGTATAATAAAGAGGTCATCCTGAATTGTTGGTCCAACTATGAGGATTCCGTTCAGCGATATCTGCGAAGAAGTGCAACAGGAGGCATCGAAAACAACCCTTAGTTTAGTAGAGGTGCTATTCGGCTTTAGCACGCACTGATGAGGAATGAAATAGTGAGGTTCGTGCAGATTTGGTCTTTCAACTAACGACATGTGGCCTAGCTCTTCATATTCTTTTAAAAAATTTGCGTATTCCACTTTCAACGAGAGGTTTTTCTGAAGCCTGCGTTCGAGTGAAAGAAAACGCCTAAAGGCAATATCGTAAGAGGCTCCTAAACAACTTGGATCTTTTTTATTGCGTAAGACAACAATGCGATTTAGACCTATCGACATGAGTGCGGCATCGTCCTGACACAATCCATCCCAGCTTGGTCTTCTGTAAGGTTGGTAATTCTGGTCCCAGCTTTATCTGTCCTATTGACAGTATATCGAAAAATGCCTCTGCACCTAAGAGTAGATCGTTGTTCGACGGTTGGTTGAAGTTTTCATCCGCGAGTTCAATATTATGAGGTAGTTTCCAGTCTGAAACTACCATTGCTCTGTCAGGCTGATACCCAGTGATGGTTTGAGTTACCAAGAACTCCAACGATACTTCGAAGCTATTGAACCGTGATCTAACGACAGTCTGCGTTTGATAATTTGACTGAGTTTGTGATGAACCTACTCCAACGATTTCTACACGCTTCTTACTTTTATGTAGCTGGAGAATACGAACAAAATTCTCGCTTATCAAGTTGATTTGTGACCCAGAATCTAGGAGTGCCCTACCTAATTGGAAACTTCCTGTAGAGTCTTGTACCAACACTAATCCTGTAGCCAAAATGACTTGCTTTACATTGTTTACAGTCTCCGATTGCATTGCAGTATTAACTGCGACTGACGATGTGTTTTCACCACCACTTGGAACGATTTCCTGTTGTTGCCGATGTAGTAAAGTGTGGTGTGGCTGCCTGCATGTTTTGCACCTATGTGCTGACGGACATTTGGATATATTATGACCCTTTCCTAGGCAATTTATACAAAGGCTTAGCTTCTTTGTATTCGAAAACCTATCGCTAATTGAAAGCCTAATGATGCTTGGACAATTGGTAATAAAATGACTATTATCTTTGCAAAATGTGCAAGATTTTTGTACGAGGGTCAACGAAGTTTGCGGTCGTGGAGTAAATTCTGTCGACTTTGCCTTGTTTGGCCAACGTTGATGGACAACTGGCCGATCCGAACGAAATTGTTTGCTGTCGCGTGCCTCAAGATACTGGCACCGTTTGCTGATCATTTTAGAACATTCATCCCAGCTTGGCAATTTCGAATAATCGATTTGTTCATCCCATTTTGCTTGCGTTTCAGTATCTACCTTTGACAAGGCTATGTATATAATGATCGCGTTGCAGATATCGGACTCCGATCCTAAGGACGTAAGCGAATTAAAAATGGCTGAAATGCAATCCACCAAATTGCGAAGCTGAGAAGCCGATGCCTTTCAACACTTAGGGAGTTCAAACATTGTAGCGATATTCTCAAGAAAGATAAGTGTGTCATTATCATATCGTTCTTTGAGTTTATCCAGTGCCTTGGTGTAATTCTCCTCTGTAACCTGAAACGCGCGAATGGTTCCCAAAGCTTGGTCTGAGAGGCATGATAACAGGTGATTGAACTTTTCTATTTTAGTTAGCGTAGGGTCAGAATTGACCAAATGGTCGAATGAGTTGATGAAGTTCTTGTACTCTGAGTATTTTCCACTAAATTTCGGTAAGCGAAAATGAGGCAAACGATTAGCTGGTGGCGATGGAATAGCAAAAGTTGCTTCTAAGGTGCTGTTACGTCTTCCTGGTCCCATACGCGATATTATTTTTGTCTTTGTTGTCACGTACAACTCCTCGAGTTCACTCCTTCCGGTATCAGCTGGCTGCTGTCGTTCTATTTGGGTCTGGTATGCTAACCCTTGCTTAAAATAGGACTTGAGAATACCTAGTCTACATTCCAACTCTGTTGAAGAGGGGCTGCTTGCTTTCTCCACTAATGTTTTGATGCGGGTGATGTTACCTTTAGTAGACGCGCGCTGTTGCTTCAGCTCCTCAATGGTCTGTGTTTCGTCTGGCATTGTGAGTGATTCGTAAACTAAACGAAATTGAAAGGGAATCGACTATACGACCTCAACAACCTCTTCCAAATGACTTGTACTAACTTCAACAATAACAGAATAACAACAACAGCAACCCCAACAGCAATAATAAGAAAAAATAGCAGTAAACTCCACAGCAGAAAGGCACCAGTAGCAGTGACCCCAATCGTCAGCACTGAAGCTAATATCCAATACCGCGATGATTAATTCAACGTAAATCCAAAATCCTCTCACAAAATGTCTACAACCCAAAGCCAAAAATTGCACTACGAGATAAGGCAATTTATTAATCCAAAATTGTTTTATTTCTATACGAGATGCAACTATGTATTTAATTATCAGGAATGCAATGCTGATTTGAACTAAATAATAGATGTTCATACATATGTATGCAATGCTATTGATTGGTATTCATCTCCCAGTAACATGCGATTAGAATCCAGCCGTGAGAATTTCTCCGAATGACAGTGAGGAGTAGCAAACATAAAAGCCCTCAACCATATGTGGGCAATTGCATATTGCCAACCAAGACTCAGCGAAAAATTTGGCGAAAAGCTTTGATGTAGACTTTGTTGTAATCGAACAGCGCGAATAAAGTGTGGGTGAAGAAGATAACGATCGAACGAATTGAAAGCTCATGTGGGGTGATTACAAGACAATTCTGTTATGACCTGAGGTAAACTTGTCGAATGACTGGAGGCTCTTGCAACCGTTTTATGGTGTGACGTGATTTTGTGTGTGATCAAAGTTTATTCCAACAAAGCTCTTATGGATCGATTTGATATTTAGATCGATTATAATTTAATTTGTGATTAAAGCTAATTTGATCTTTAGCAAGCATGCATGAATAAATTAACTTAAGACGAAAGTGCGTTTTGGTTAATATGTATGTATAATATGTAGCTCCATTGAAGACGAGTTTTACCAATCTGAGAATGTGCATGCATGTAAAGTATGCAACACCATGGGAACGCACGTTCGTAATAATGTGATGGGCATGTACCTTGTGGGAAGATGTCTACTTATCTACCCTTCCTGATTTCTGCTACTTTTATATGCCGGTTGATCCTCTGGCGGGCTTCCTGATGCTCCTGACTCCTCTGGATGATGAACCAGGATTTCACTCGCGAGAACCGAAACTGAGTACCGAATACCGCGCACCGGACCACGAATCCCTTAAATGCTGTAATGTTCGCTGCTTTTTGCAGTTTGGGGATTTTACACTTATCACTTTTTGTTCCGATTGGACTACACGTACGTTTTTTTTTTTTTTTCGACTGACTGACGGTTCGCCCCACGTTGGGTGCCAAAAAATGAATGGGAGAAGCTTTTTCCAACCACCGCCTAGGAAAATTTGCTTTTATGGGCAGGAAAATCCCTAAGCTTGGAGTTATACAGGAATGCGAACGAGCGAGCGAACGAGCGGAATAATGATGATAAGCAAAAAGACTATGCGCGTCGACTGTACGATAACAAGTGTCAGCTTTATTTCCAATCAAGATTAATAACAACTTGGTTTTGTAATATACAGTGTTTTTGGAGACTTAAAAAGATGGCGGATCTTAACAATGTGGCGCCAAGTTTAAATATATTGTTGAACTTTGTAGAGAACATGACATTGGTGAAAATATTCTATTTACGTTATACTTTAAATTTAAACATATGACAACTCAATATAATAAAATAATGGTGACAGTAATAAATAAATGCCGTGTCCGAACAATGGTCCTCCATGTTTTTTTTTAGAGGACCGAAGAATGCTGCATCTAACTGTTGTAGAAGGTGTGTTGAATTTGGAGGAAAACAAGCAAACCTGATTTTGTTTTTTACCGCAGCTTCAACTACTTCTACAGAAAAGTGACTGGAAAAATTATCTCCCAATAGAACGATTTCCCCATCCAAATTTTTCGTACATGGTATGAAGTGATTAATGAACCAATCTTTAAAAATTGTAGCATCAAACCAACACAACTTGCTTCTATTATATTTTGTGTTTTTTGGCCCGCCCTCCATCCATTGTTCCCATAATTGTTCCGATTTATAGACAACATAAGGGGGTAATACTCCCCAGCTGCCGAGCCACTGAACATAACCGATATACTGGTCTTCGAACTGTCCATTACTCTTTCTGGGTATTTGCAACCCTTTTCAAAAAAGCACTTCTGGGAACCGGGATCATCTGATAAATTAGTTTCATCGTAGCTAAATATATAACTAGCTGAAATATACTCCCCATTATCAAAAGTGATAGTCTTGTAATAATTATGACCTTACTTCTTGCAATAAGATAGAACACAACTATATCGTTTAAAAATCAATCACCGACTGCGACGTTCTCCGTCGCATATTCATTGCACTTCGTTTTGCTTGCCAAAATGCAAGGCAAGCATAATTTGGTAAGCGCGTGCATACTGCCGAATTCTTGAGAATTGTTGATTGGATTAGTTCCCAAGAGTTCAGACAGTGCGACTTAGATTACGTCTGGAAATTGTTTCCAAGACGGAATATGACGCGTAACAAATTATACTACACCTTCCCCTTTTGAAAGTATGATTTAGTAAATCATTTGCTTGAAGAAGAATACGTCAGCTTTCAGATGTTGAGGTGGTTAAAATTGTGTTGAAAATGTAAGTAATGTATGGTGAGATGAACGGAAAGATGATTTTAAAAAATTTGGGACGCAAGTTGTCTAGACCAGTAGCTTCAGATTTAATTTCAAATACCGTTTTGGATACTTGAAACTGATCCACTCTTGAGAAACTGAAACTGATGTCAGAAATACTTCCCAAAGGGTCATCACTGACTGGAGGCATCATACCAATCTGGGGGTTATCAGTTAAAGATGCAGTTAAAAACCGTCTATTTAGGTCATTAACATCACATTCCACATCAGAAGTACTCGTTTGTTTTGATAATCCGAGCGACTTAATATTTTTCCACAATTTGCTCGAGGATAGACTACCGAAGTTAGAGGCAAAGAATCTACGCTTCGATCTACGTATCGCTATGTTAACAGCGTTGCGCAGATTCTTAAAATCAGCATGGAAGCTCGGGATCCGATAACGCTTCCATCTTTTATAGGCGGCATTCCTCTGACTGATAAGTGTATCAATTCGGTTGGTATACCATTCATTCCTCCCACTCCGGACCGTTATGGTTTTAGTTGGCACATGAATGTCAAACAAATGGTTAATTTTAGTCGTAAAAAAGTCAACTTGTTCATCGACAGATGAGACAAGGAAAACCCTATCCCAGTTGGTGTTTACAACATCGCGAGCTAACGCAACCATGTCCACTGCCTTGAAATCTCTAAACTGAATTATTTTAGTTTCTATTGAACGGTTTACAGCAAGGTCATAAAACCCAATAATAAGGTCGTGTTTTGAAATCCAGGAACGTCTAACTGTCCGTAATAATTCACGTAGTCGGGCTGACTCACCAGTAAGATATCCAAGAGAGTAGAGGTTGTAGCGGTAAAATGTGTGGGACTGGTCTTATTAACAGGGATAAGGTTTAGCGAGAGTAAACTATCGTAGAATCTCTTGTTACTGATGTCGAGAAGATTAGTATTAAAATCTCCAGTAATGAGGATGTGATTATAATTGGGGGTTATTTCTTCAAGAACATCCGTAATTGTACTCGTATCAGTTACTCTGGGTGGTTTATAAATTACTCCCGCTAAGCATTTGTCCCCTCCGCACACTACTTCGACAAACAAGAACTCAATTACACTATCTGTGTTCGACGAGTAGACCACGTTAGCAGTTAAGCTAGTTTTAATAAACATGGCAACACCACCCGCCCTGCGACAATCTCGATCCGCGCGGAAAATTTTGTACTCTCCCGTTTTTAATAGACTGTTTACAGTTTTATCCTTTAACCACGTTTCCGACAGACACACTATATCTATTACCGATTCAGAGAAAGTAGCCTTAAACTCATTTAAATGCTTTCCTAGGCTTTGTGCCTCCGCAGAATGTTCAATATAACACGCGTATTATTAACTCTGGATATGCTACCGGTCACTGGAATTTCACTATTACCCACCACTGAGTTATCCGTTTGCTTTCAAGTATAAAAAAACGCCATTTGAGGAAAAAAGAACAGTCACGGTAATTTCGGAATATTCCAGACCGTTATAAAAAGCTAAAACCATTTTACAATTTTTATGTTTCATTAATTTAAGAAAAAAAGTGCAATATTCAAAAATAATATTAATAACGAGAATAGAAAAAATGAAAAATAGAAAATAATAAATAATAAAAAATAGAGAAATTAAAAAATCGTTTATAGAAACTAATGATAAGCTAGTCTTCTTGTTCATTTCGGACATTTGGCAACTCTAGTTGAATCAC
>CAUJBT010000157.1:0-2500 GCA_963082735.1 Pocota personata
AGGCCAACCCTGATGACACGGAAACAGAAATCAAAGCTGTACGACAAACAAAGGCAGGGGAAATTCTACTCGAACTCGGCGCACGAACTAAAGACAAGGAGAGTTTCAGCACATCACTGAAAAACATTTTGGGGGAAAAGGCAACCATCCGCAACCTGGAGATTAAAGCTACGCTGGAGATTCGGGATATGGACGAATACACCACAGTAGAGGAAAAAGAAGAAGCCGTGAAAAAACAACTCAAAGACTCCGCAGTGGAGGCCCAGGTGACTTTAATGAAGCCAAACATGAGGGGACAAAAAATGGCAATAGTTGAACTTAGTGCACGAACTGCTGATGAACTGCTGAAGGCCCCAAGAATAAAAATTGGGTGGGTTCACTGCAGAGTGCGCAGAAGAGTGGAGGTTACACGCTGCTATAAATGCTTCGGCTATGGACACCAGCAAAACACCTGCAGGGGACCGGACAGAAGAAGCAAAGGCCTATGTTTCAATTGCGGAGCCCAAGGCCACAAAAAAGCAGAGTGTAAAGCAAGTGCAATGTGCTGCTTATGTGCGGAGCGGAAACTCGCACCAGCTCTGCTGTCTCATATGCCGGGCTCGGGCAGATGTCAAGTGTTCAGGGAGGCACTTGAAAAGGCGAAGAACAACAGAGCCCAATGACCAGAATACTCCAAGGAAATCTCCACAGGAGTCAAACAGCTGACAACCTCCTCGTTAAACTAAGAACTGAACTGGAAGCCGATGTAATTATCATCAGTGAACAATACAGAAATAAAGACGGACCTAATTGGATTACGGATTCCCTAGGTACAGCCGCTATATGGATCCCAGACACTAGCGCAGTCCCCATAAAAAGCCAAGGTACAGAAAGTGGCTTTGTTTGGGTGAAATGCGTGGGACTCACGATAATCAGCTGCTATTTCACGCCAAACGAAAGCATAAGTGAGTTCCGGGAAAAGTTGGGCGGCTTGGAGGACTTCATACAAGAGACGGAGGGTGAGATACTGGTCGCCGGAGACTTTAACGGCAGAGCACAGGAGTGGGGAATGCCCACCACAGACCCACGAGGAAGGCAAATACTCGAGATGGCTGCAAGACGAGGACTCAACATAGCGAACGTGGGCAACACTCCCACTTTCAGGAGACCTAGATACGGAGAAACAATTCCGGATATAACCCTCGCTTCGGAATTGACTTCCGCAAGAATTGAAAACTGGAGAGTAATCGAAGATTACACGGGCAGCGATCACCAGTACATCATATTCGATCTACAAAGTGAACAACGCGTTTCTAGCCGAAACGAAAGCCGAACACTAAGGTGGAACGTTAGCAGACTCAACGTAGAGCTCCTCACGTCTGTGATCCAGGAAGGAGAAAGCGCTGTTCTAGAAATAGCGGGAGCAGCTGAAACAAAGGTTGAAGCCACGATGCAGCTCATACGGCGGGCATGTGACGCCTCGATGCCCCGTAGATCCAACAGAAACAGGAAACCGGTATATTGGTGGACCGACGAGATAGCTGCGCTCAGAAGAAGATGTCTACACCTTAGATGGAAGGTTACTAGGGGAAGGAGGCGTCACGTGGAAGCCACTGAAACTGGGCTGGCGGAATTCAGAAACGCGAGGACGGAGCTCAAGAGGGCCATAAACACGAGAAAGAGGCAAAAATGGGAGGAACTCCGACAAGATGTAAACAGTGACCCCTGGGGGCTTGGCTATAAGGTTGTGATGCGCAAACTCGGTGCACAGGCCGTCAGCCCAAAAATGAGTCCTGAAAAAATGAAGGAGATTGTGGACACACTTTTCCCGACCCACCCGGTCAGACCAGCTGACACCATCTCCATACAACCTGAGGAGGCCTCATTGTTCACATGTGAGGAACTGGTCTTGGCAGCGTCGGATATAAAAAATAAGAAAGCCCCCGGACCCGATGACATCCCAGGAGAAGTGCTGAAAGTCATTGCAGGAACGTGCCCACAGCTACTGCTAAATATGTTCAACAGTTGTCTCGTGGACGGGATTTTCTACAAGAGCTGGAAGAAACAACGGTTGGTCTTAATCAGCAAGGGAAAGGGAGACCCGGAATCCCCATCAGCCTACCGACCTTTGTGTATGCTGGATACAACGGGAAAACTCCTGGAGAAGATGCTAAAGTCCCGCCTTACTACGGCAATCCAGAGTGCAGGTGACCTATCTGAAAGGCAACGTGGTTTCCGAAAGGGACACTCAACAGTAAGAGCAATTGAGGAAGTGGTTAAGACAGTCCAAATCGCTCAACAAGGCAACCACTACTCGAGAAAAGTCGTCGTGCTGGCAGCACTAGACGTGAGAAACGCCTTTAACTCACTAAGATGGGCAGATATCCTGGAGCCGCTGAAAAACATCTTCAGAGTACCACAGTATCTGCTGCAGGTGCTGGGGGACTATTTTAAAGACCGGAAACTGCTTTATGACACCGCAGAGGGACGCCGCAGCAAGGACATCACAGCAGGCGCAGCG
>CAUJBT010000157.1:7500-192873 GCA_963082735.1 Pocota personata
ATTGGAACTTTGATCAATGAGTGGAAGTTAACATCTTACTTCGATATGCAATTTACTGAACGGATACATATTAGGAATATGTTTGCAAAAGCACGCTTATTATTACACAATGTTTGCCCCTTTAGACTGAACTTGATAACATAATCAAATCTCTCTTAACTTGATAGAGCAACGTCAACGGAGATGAAAAAAAGGAGCTTTTATTTAAAAATTGTTGGAAAAAACATAGGCGCATTGTTTGGTGTGTTTATTTCCGACTATGCAGATAAAGTGCGGGCTACTATAATCAGATTGAAGGGGAATAATAACAGTTTGTAAAAAATCGAACATCTTTAATCAAAACAAAAAGTGGAATGGTAGCAACTCACCTGCTGGACTTACTAATCGATGCCCAACACGGAAAGGTAGGTCCACATATTTTTTCTACGAAACAACTAAAAACATAATTGATATTGATTAAGGACCACGTGCCACCAGGCGCCACAATTCGTTGGATATTTACAAGATTATGACTATTCAGAATCATACTTTTGCACATTCGGTAACCCGAAATCAATTCGAAGTTCATGTTCCGGTAATGATAAATGGTTCAGAGATTCCCGTTGCGATATCGGCTAAATATCTTCGCGTCGTGATTATTACAAGTACTACACATTAATAAAACAAAAATTGGCAGCATGTTTAGCAGCCCCTGATCAGAACTTTATAAAAGAGGATCAAATGGAAACACCTACGAGCTCAGTTTTCTCATCTCAAGCACGTAATACAACTGCAAACTTAGAACCAACCCAGGATCCCATAGATACACTCAGTTACTAGACAATTAGTGGATCCACCTTGTAGAAGTGGAAACTACCATCAATATCATATGTGGAGCATCCGCTTTTCTTACTGAAGATTTGTCTAATAGTGCGACTTAAAAATCTGTGTGCAATTAACCTCTGTTACAACACTTGCATCACCAGTTATTCTGGAATATTCGGCTCGCTCTCTACGCCACATTTTTTTTTGCAAATAATAGAAAAATCATATTTCTTTAATTTATGCACAATCAAAATAACAGTTTTAATTTTTTATTTTTATATCTGCACTGTGGGCTGAAAAGTTAAGTGTGTGGACTACTGAGCGGTAAGTTTCAGTTCGAATCACTGAGAAAATAGAAACAAAAGAGCCAACCTAAAAAATTCAGCTCAAGAGTAAAACTTTCATGAAATGCAAAATAAATAAAACGCAATGCACAAATGGCTGCGAGTCGGGACGAGCTGGCGGATAGTGAACGACCTGCAGATATGCAGGTTAACTGCGAATACCCAATAATCAGTCCCCGACCAATAGCGGCAGAGGAGCAGGGAGTGGCTGTAAAGGTCAAAGAAATCCCTGTGAACTTTCTGTGACAAGACGAATAAGCACCGTCTTACTTGGAAGTGCTCACCACCTCATAATGTGGCTACGAGGGATACAGTAAGGAGAAAATGGCGAGATCCGGACGTACCCGCCACACCGTAAAACGCGCAGCTCCTTGTCCCGCAAAGGAGTCTGTAAACTCCAACGGGAACTACAACCGGTTTCATATGATGACTTGATCATGAGTAATTTAAAACATTAAGACCGATCCCAGTAAGGTCTTATTTATGGCATACTGGAAAACAAATTTGAATAGAAGCTATGAAGGCTCACGTTAAATTTCGTTGAAAAAGCTTTCTGGCTAATGCTGCAAGCGCCCCCATCCCGTTAAAACCTTGGCAGGCCTCAAAGTATGTTCACTGTTTCGTCGCCATTAAATTGGCGGTGTAGGTACAGATGTAATATTCCTGTTTAGCATCGATCAGATTCTGACATAAAACCCCATAAGGGCTTGTGCCAACCCTCGCATGGCCTCCCTGCTTGCATAGATAACCATGAGATCCTAGGGTGACTACACATTCGAACATTGACAGCGGCTTTGAGTGGGGACCAAACAGAAATGACCACAAAAAAAATAAACAAAAACACCGGAGAAAAAATTGAGGAGAACAAGGAGAACCCCTTCCAGGGGGTCTCAAGGATGTTAAGGTCACCACTTGGACAAGTAGCAGCATCACAAAGGAACACGGAACGAAGAGAGTCACCAGTACTAAAAAAAGTGACGGTCGAACCAAACCCCGAGAAATCTGATTACCACAAGCTTGGTGAACAGATTAGGGGGCTAGTAGAAATGCTGGAAAAAGGAAAACGGCGCTCGATTCACCAAGCGATGATAGATGCCATTGAAAGCATCAAACGTCTCTACGAGCTCTCAGCGCTACAACTACACAACGTGTGTCTTATCAGAACAACTCCTCGCAAACTTCGCCATGGCTAAAACCCATATTAGAGCCAAAGAGAAGACAGGTTGCAGACAGCGATCCTCCGGAGCCATAACGGAAACAGCAACATCCATCAAATGGAGGTGCCGATAGCGCACCCCCGGAGATAAGGCGGAAGCAGAAACATCTTCCAAATGATGTTGCAGAGAGCGAACTCCCGAAAGCACAGTGGAAGCAAAAAATCCCAACAAACTATGCTGCATGCAGTAAACGCCCAGAGGCAAAGCGGAAACAAAAGCACCCATATCTGGTAAACATCAAGCAGAAGAATGCAACATCTGATGTTGACACCCCAGTGGGCAGAAATAAGCGGATAAGCCCAACCACAAGTAAGAAGCGGGTAGTGGGAGAAGACGAATGGGTAAATGCCACCAGGAAGGTCTCCAAAAAGAAACAACAAGAGGAAAATTAAACCTGACGCTATAGTCATTAAAGCAACGGGGACCCTTTTTTTTACGGAAAGTAAAGGCAGATCCCAAACTGGAAGCAGTTGGAAAGGTGGTTTCAAGAATCAGAATGACACCAAAGGGAGACCTCCTAATACAACTCAAGGAGACTGGTATCAAGGCGAATGAGTTTAGAGGCGTCATCAGTGAAACCTTAGCGTAGCAGGCAATTGTAAGGACACTCACGCAGTGTACTATACTCGAGATCAAGGGCATCGACGAGGTCACTACAACAGATGACATAATCGATGCAATCAAAGTTCAGTTTGGAGTACAAGTTTCACCGGAACATATCTCACCTCTGCGAAAGGCGTATGGAGGAACTCAAACAGCAACGATCAGCCTCCTTGCAGAAGAAATAAGAAAGCTGTTAGAAGCCGAAAGAATAAAAATCGGCTGGGTTAATTGTCGCATCCGCGAGCGAACCCTGATTAAAAAAAATGCTTTAGGTGTCTAGACTTTGGTCATATACGAGTAGCCTGACAATGTAAAAATGGAGAAGACCGCTGAAAGCTATGTAGAAAATGTGGATCAGAAGGCCACATTGCAAAGAACTGTGACAAGGAGCCAGCATGTATGTTCTGTAGAACGGATTGGAACGAAATCAAAGATAAGATACCAGCCCAGCTCCCAAAACTTACGTGCCCGAAATGGAATAATACATTTTTCGATAAGGAGACATTCGAAGAGATGCTCAACGATGATTTAACTCTAAGTGGAACAGCGGAGACCCTTGCGCATCATCTTACAGCCACCATTACCAAAGCATGCTATGCATCAATGCCTAGAAATACAAAGGCATCACCATGTTACTGGTGGAACGATGAAATAAGGACATAAGCCTGGCGCAAAGTCCAACGATCAAGAAGGAGAGCGGACTTTCAACAATGCTTGGATACCCTTAGGCTGACGAGACGCGACTTAAATACCGCCATCAAGGAGAGCAAAACCATATGCTTCAAAAGTTTTTGTCAAGAAGCTGACATTAACCCATGGGACTCGGCATATAGAATAGTGATGACGAAACTGAAGGGTTGTAAGACCCCTCCAATAACATGTCCCATAATGCTGAGATCAATAATAGAGCACCTTTTCTCCCAAAGACCAGCTGCTATGGGCAACATCATAAGGGAAGTCAATGAAGAGGATACCCCATTAATTACTATGGAGGAGTTGGTTAAGGCATGCGGCAAGATAGGCGACCATAAGGCGCCCGGACCAGACGGCATCCCAAATAAAGCACTAATAGTGGCCATAAAAAGAGGACAGACCTCTTCATAACGACAATGCAAAAGTGTCTCGAAGAAGGAACTTTTCCTGAAAGGTGGAAGGTACAGCATTTGGTCTTGCTACCAAAAATAAAGAAGCCCCCAGGAGAACCATCGTCTTATCGCCCAATATGCCTATTGGATACTATGGGAAAGATCCTTGGGTATATAATTTATAATAAATTACTCGCAGTAGCAGAAGAGAAGGAGCTCTCTCAGGTCGCCAGTTTGGCTTCCGAAAAGCGCGATGTGCAGTTGATGCCATAAGAGCGAGAGTTGATATAGCAGAAAGTACCATCGAAGGAAAAAGATGGCTCAACCGCATAAAGGAGTACTGTGCAGTGGTATTGCTGGACGTTAAAAACGCATTTAACTTTGCAAACTGGTCGTTGATTAGAAGATCACTCGCCAGGATGGATACGCCATATTGCTTGCTGCTTATAGTGACGAACTATTTCATAAGCAGAATGCTGAGGTTTAATACCGATGGAGGAGTAAAACACCACAGCGTCACAGCGGGAGTCCCGCAGGTATCGGTCTTAGGACCGCTACTGTGAAACATCATGTACGATGAAGTCTTACAATTAACGCTGCCCGACGGAGTAACGATAATTGGATTCGCTGATGACATTGTCATCCTGACAGTTGCAAAACAGATCTGTACAGTCGAATCAGTTACAAATGAAGCAATTGCTCGGGTAAGAGATTGGCTAGTTTCCACCGAACTAGAACTAACCGACCATAAAACAGAAGCTGTCCTTATAACCAGTCGAAAAACCGTAGAATTCGCGAGTTTTCAAGTTGGTAACAAAATAATCAGGTCCAAAGAAGCAGTTAAAAACCTTGGAGTAATGCTGGACAACAAACTGCAGTTCAAAAAGCACGTTGATTATTAAACAAGAAAAGCACTGCAAATACAGGCCTAACATCGGTGGACCTGGATACTGCTCTCCAGAGTTGTCACTTCGGTTCTTTTAAATGCCGCCCCAGTCTGGGTTCAGGCACTAAAAGTGAAAGAGACCAAAAGGATATTATTCTTAACATATAGACTCTGGTTCAGCCGCTTCCGAACCATCTCAGACGAGGCCGCCTTTGTTATAGCCCGAATGGTTCCCATCGACATCCTCGCAGAAGAGATGTTCAGAATATACAATAGAAGAGCCTTGAACCAACACTATGCCAATGACATCAAGGTAATCAAAATGGAAGAAAAAGCTGCATCAGCAGCTATGTGGAAAATTCGTTGGGCCAATATAACAAAATACAGGTAGATATATAAACTGATACCGACAATCCAAGACTGGATAAGCCGAAAGCATGGGGAATGTAACTACCACCTTAGGTAGGTTAGGTAAATGGTTTCCTTTGTTAACATACTTGTCAACGTCTCATTTAGACCACATAGATCCATTGTGCCCAATTTTCTAAAATACCCTGGAAAACTGGAATTTTTTTAAATCTAGCTGCAGAACATGTGTCTAATTAATACGAGCTCTTATTAGCCTTCTCGATGAATCTTATGTCCTTTTACCTGCATAGTGTGCCAACCATTGTGTTAGCCTCGATCAGAACCAGTGAACAGTTTACGCCCGACCCGTTTCTGGCTAGCTCATCCGCCTTTTCGTTACCTGAGACACCATTATGACCTAACATCCAGCGTGGTGTCACCATGTTGATTGCTGATATCTGATTCAGTTTTATTTAACGAAGTTTTTTTAGATATTGATTTTATTTTTCTGAAATATTTCTCTCTATAATCATGTACACTGCTTTCTTCACTGCAACAACTTCGGCTTAAAAAACACTGCGGCCATCTTTAAGTTTTAAAGAGCGATTTGTAGTCTTAATGATTTCGCTGCCGAGCCATAGCAATATATGTCTGAAGGAGTAAGATTCATTTTCGTTTCCAGCTGCCGTTGGTGTTTATCTGCTCGTTGAATCTCTGTGATATTCGTGAGATCACTTAGTGCGATTTCCAGCAGACAATCGACGCGTACTATATGTTACGGTCGGTCTTACCGCCGTTGTGTATAACCGTTCAAAGTTCCATGTTTTCCTAAAAGCCGCCTGACATGAATAAGGAGCCACATAGGCTTTCTTTATTCTTTCGTCAATATTTTCGTTCCAATTAAGTTTTTAATCTAATATTACGCCGAGGCTCCTAGTTGTTGACGAGATTATACGGATACAACTTCTGGAAATGATTATTTACAACATAACTACATATGCTGATGACGTTGCCATACTAGTATCTGGGAAAATTTCCTTCCGCACTAGTGAAAAATTGGGCCAAAGGGCTGAGTGCTTTTCAGTAGAAGAAGATCAATACCCTCATAAAAATATTCTCGTATGAACGGAGATTATCTCATTCCCAAGAAAACCACAAAATATGTGGTTTTCTTGGGAATGAGATAAGCTCAGTCGAGACGTCCTCGTTTCGACCTTTGACTTGCGTAATTATGGAGTCAATTTGGTTTGAGGTGACTATATTTTGCCTGTTGCGTTTAAGTAGAATAAAGATTAGTGTGCAAACACTTACTGATGTTAGGGAAATAGTGGTCCACCGGAGAATCTTTTGAGTCAAAATATCTTTCCTAAATGTTTCGATATGGTTTGTGTTGTCGATGTGAAGCTGATGGACATATGGCAGCGATAGTTTCTCTTCATGCTCAAGGTGCGTTATAGAAAGAGTCTTCGGGGGATGCGGTACGACAGATGCAGCTTTTTTCTTTATTCGGTATACGGTGTCGTTACCTTGTGTAGAATCCGAAAATGTCAGTAGATATATTCCCTGCACTTCTATCTGAGCCTGGTCTGTAACTGTTGTTTTCCGTACATCGTTGAGGATTATTACTCCGTCCTCAATCTATTGTATAAGAGGCAGATGGTATGAGTTTTGAGAGGCGCATAGAGCTGTATTGTTGTTTAGCAACTGTATGATGCATTCCGAGGTTGTGGGTTGGCAGATGTTGGCTTCTGACGTATAGACGCATTCTTTTAAGGATAGTATGTAATTCTTGCATTTTGCAGCCTGACTTATATCTAGCTTAAGTATAGTTTTATTATGAACTACAGGATAAATTTCGATAAAATCACAAAAATTTTCAATTTTAGGAATTTTTAATACATAATTAATTACATCTAAATTTTGAAGTATTTTAATTTTAGCAGGAAGATATTGAGAATCAATTAAGTGGCTTATTTCTATATTATCTAAAAGTAAAGGATTTATTATGTTATTTTTACCTAACACAATTGATAGGACTATATTATTTAAATGGTTAATTACAAGATTATTTCTTACAGATAGATATTCCAAAAGTAATAATTCTGATTCTGATGACTTTCTAATATTGCCGTGTTGTGAAACTATGGCGTTGATCTGATTCGTTAGTTCATTAATTTTGTCTTGTATTTGAGAATTTATTTTTGTTTGTCTATTGCTGTTTTCAATTAGTGTATTTTGTTTTGTTAATAGAAGTTCGAAATCGTTGTGGTCAGGGGTTCCGGCTATAAGTTTTAGTGCGCTCCCAATAAAGTCTATGGACCTTGCGAATCTTAACTAAGTATACTAGGGTTTCATTTTGATAATACATTTTGACATCGGCGACATTTAACAAATCGCTTAATTCGGTTACAGTATTTTCTTTTATTTTAATTAACTCTATTTCTTCTATATTCAAAATGAGAGGATTTACAATATTGTTTTTTGCTAATATTAAAGAGTATATATTATTACTTAAATTATCTATTATAATTCTATTTCTTCTTGACATAATTGTGGTCAACAACTCATGATCATCAACTGTATCGTGCCTATTGATAGCATTTATATTGTTAATTCTATCTGTAATTTCATCTAATTTATTTTGAATTTGGGTGCTTATGTCGATCTGTCTGTTATTGTATCTGGTCAACTCATTTTCCTGCATTTTCAGTATTTCGAAATCTTGGTGATCAGGCGTGCCAGCAATAATGCAGATCCTATGAAATCTATTGATCGCCGGGTTCTAATGGGAGATTTAAGCAATCGAAGTAAACGATCAATTTCGTGTATGTCCTGCTGCAGAACTTTTTTGCATTTCTCATCCCTCAGTTGATTTAACATGTTTATGTTGTCAGACATAATGGTTTGGATAACCGAAAAATTTGTAACATGCTTCAGGTAAAAGTGATCTTGATAGATAGCGACATCGCCTGCTGGTATGGGGATAAATAGGGCTGAAGAATAATCAGTAATCCTCGTTATGCCCATCGATATTTGGGTTAATCTGGAAGTAAAAGAGTCATCTTAAATTATTTTTGTGCGCCTGTCTTCCATCGATTACTACAGCTGTGCCTAAATCTGCCTGTACTGTTTTTTGAGTATATATTTTAGATAATTTATTTCCTAATCCTTTATTGGTTTTTAGATATACTTTGTCACCTGGGCTAAATTCTTTTGGTGTGGTCCTATTATTGTGGTATTTCAGATCTTTAGTTTGTTTAGTTTTGAGTTTGGACGTAATTTCGTTCTTCATTTCGTTGGAGATGTCATGAAAAATGTCTAAAGGCTTATAACCTGTAACTGAGTGAATTGTATTATTGTATTTATGGGTTGATAGAAGCATCAGTTCAACAACATCTGAAGTAGTTGCTTTCGTACACCTGGCAATTTCAGCAAGGGTTGAATGAAATCGTTCCACTTGCCCATTGCTTTGGCTGTGGAGTGCTGGTACTGAATGCGTTGAAATGTTAAATTCATTTTTTAATAACGCCTGAGTTGAATTAGATGTAAAAGCACCTTCATTGTCTATTACAACTATCTTCGGATCTCGAAATTGAGAGATAATTTCAATTAATGGTATTTTTATGTCCACCGAGTTTCTAGAAATGATGTGCTTTATAATGGCAAATTTAGAAAATTTATCAATACATACAAGTAATAAAATATTTTTTGCCTGTGTTGTAAATATCTAAGTGCAGGATTTCTCCTACATAATTGGGAATTGGTGTTGCACCGATTGGATGTTGAGTTTGTTTGCGTTGGTATTTATTTTCCTTACATATTTTGCATTTAGAGGCATATGCCTTACATAGTTTTTTTATGTTCGGGAAATAATATTCTGTGATTATTTGCTTATAGTTTTCCTGTGGTCCCCTATGTGCTCTGATATGTTCGTTTACAATAATTTCTTCCTGATCATTTGTGTTAAATACGTCTTGAACGAATTTTTATGCGTATTTCATTTTTACGTTAGGGAACGCGTTTATAAGGCTATTCTGTACTTTCCCTAATACTTCAAGACTGCAGTAGATTCCATTAATTGTATCTACATTAAGAACATCACTCATTATTTCTATTAGTTCTGCAGTTGATCTAAATGTTATGGTATGTCTGACCTGTTTTTGGAAGAGAATTTTTACTTGTTTGCTTTTATCGCTACCGTGAGTAATAAAGATTTGATTCTTGAAACAGTTGATAGGATTATTTACTGAGGGTACCACTTTTCTTAGCGATTCTTCACTGTGAACAGTTTGTCCTAAAGTAGAGAGCGTGTTAATGTGTTGGCGGGACAATGCGTCTGCTACTTTATTTTCCTTTCCAGGCTTATAGTGAAAGGTTGGAGAATATTCTTCAATGAATGCTCTCCATCTTTTCAATTTAGTGTTTAGATTTTTGTCGGATATCGTAAAGGTGAGTGGCTGATGATCCGTAAATATATTGATATTAGGAGCACCGTATAGGTAGTTTCTAAGAGATTTTAAAGCCCAGACTATCGCTAACATTTCACGCTCATTTGTAGCATAATTCTCTTCGGTTCTACTCAAGGTTCGAGATATCATTGTGATTGGTCTACCACCTTGAGAGAGTACCGCACCTATTGCTTGCGATGAAGCGTCTGTGGTCAACTCGAATGGTTTACGGAAGTCGGAATATAACAGTAGGACATCTTCTGATGCTAAAATATTCTTTATTCTGTTAAAAGCGCATATAGCTTCTGTATTCAATTGAGTTTTAACGTTCTTAGATTTGTTTGTTCCTATGTGGCCATTTTCTCCTCTAAGGTATGTTGTTAAGGGTTTGACTATTTGCGCATAGTCTTTTACGAATCGACGGTAATAGCCGGAAAGTCCTAGGAAAGACCTTAAAGCACGGAGGGATTTTGGCATTTCATAATTAACTATATCTATATTAACTTCTTTATTGGGGCAGGTTTTTATGCCTGTAGCAGATATGACAAATCCCAAGAATTCTACCTCATTCTTAAAAAACCTACATTTTTGTGGAGCTATTCGCATGTTGGCCTTAAGAAGTTTGGAAAATATAATGCGAATATCTTCTAAATGTGTTTCCTTTGATGTAAAGAAAATAATAATATCATCGATATAGACGTGACAGCGTATTCCTATGTCGCTCCTAAGCACGTCGTCGATTGCTCGTTGGAATGTGCTAGGCGCATTTTTCAATCCGAAAGGTAATCTACAGAATTCGTATTTCCCATTGTTAATTGAGAATGCCGTTTTTTCTCTGTCTTTCTCCTCTAGGAGGATCTGGTGGAACCCGGATTTCAAATCAATCGTTGTATAATATTTGGCTTGTCCTAAATTGGATAAAATAACGGAACTTTCAGGAATTGGATACCGATCTGGGATAGTGCGTTCATTTAACTTTCTGTAGTCAAACACTAACCTAGACTTGGGAGTACCGTCTTTATCCATTCCTTTTTTGCATACCACTAATATGGGGGTATTATACGAGGAATGTGATGGCCGTATTATTCCATCATCTAACATTTTCTTAATTTCTTTATTTACAAACGGAGCAGCCGCCATGTTGTATGGTCTTGGCTTTGAATAGATTGGTTGTGAATCTAATGTTCTAATGGTTGCTTTAACGTTTGTGTTAAAAGGTAATTTTTCATCGGTTGAGCGAAAACTTGTGAATATTCCTTTATTAATTTCTGAAACTCATCCCTGATGCTCTCAGGAACTGTTTGTGTATCGATTTCTAAATTGTTTACTTCTTCACATTCAAAAAACTTAATTTTCATTTCACCATTTTCGTAAATTAACAAGGAACGTTTAGTATCGATCTGTGCTTTTATTTGTGCCAGAAAATCGTACCCGATTATTGCATCAAATGTTTTTAATTGAGGAAGGAAAAAAAATTCGGTGGTTTTACCACACAATTTTTTGCATTTGTGGGTTATTGTGTTGTCACCGTTCAAGGTCTTGACTTTAAAAGGTTTATTATTGGGGATGACTTTTAAAAAGGGGGTTTCTTTAATTCTTGGCTGTACCCGTGTCTACTAGGATTCTCATTACAAATTTATTATCGAGTTTCTTTCCAACGTAGGGTAGACATTATTCTAAAAAATGAATCTGATCACTGTATTCTGGGATATCAACGGTTTGATATTCGTCTTCGCATTCGTTTGCATATTCGGTTTCGTATTCGCAACTATTCTTGGGTTCCTTGTCTATGCTTTTGGGTTGTAGAAAATTTATGCGCTGAGCTTTTGCTAAGGGCATTCTATCAGATTCACGTGGGCGTTTAGGTATTCTATTACTTTCAGACATTTGCGGTTGCTGCCTAATGGTTTGCTTACTACTGGCCGCTATGGGAGGGTGGTTTGAAGTGTTTGGTCGCATTTGTGTTTGCGTCATCCGCCTCGCATTACATCGATATCTCGACGAGTTATCAACACTCATGTGATCGTCTTCTCCCAATGGTTGGTGGTTCTGTTTCTGTTGGTTATTAACGGGAAGTGTTTCAGCTACTCGTATATAGTGAGGGTTGTTCCGCGGAGGAGCGTTGCTAAATCTGGCACCAGCATAGAGACTGTTATCGAAAGCTCTAGCAAAATTATACCTATGTTGGTTTGCCTCGAGTTCCTGGGCCTTAGCTAACGCAGAGGGCAAATCCTCGCAACCGGCTGAGAAAAGAATATCGGAAATGGATTTATTAAGACCCGAAATGAAGACACGTAACGCATCTTGTCGGTATTTCGCTCCTAATGAATTTATTAATTCGTCATTACCTGAGTATTCCATGGAAATTTTATTCACAATCAAAGTCAGATTCTTTTCGATTTGGTCAAAGTACTCGGAGATGGACATACGACCTTGACATGAGATGCTCATTTGGTTTTCCAAAACGTGCAGTGGACGTTTATCTGCATAAGTGTGATCTAATCGTGCAATTATGGCATAGAAATTGAGAACTGTGTTAAATGAGGATAATATTAAATCGGCCGATCCGACAATTTTATTTCGCACTATGGCCACAGCCTGATAATATTTTTCCGTTCCCTCATATGATTTGAATAACTCTATTGCAGTCTTAGCCGCTTGACGCCACGAAATATATTTCGCTCGCTCACGTGTGAAGTCTGGTAAGGATTTTATCAAATCGAGCGATATTGGGCATGTTACATTTGGTTTATTTAAAGAAATGAGTTCATAGGCAACGACTGAGGGTGGGGATAGATGCACTGAATTTACTTTTTTTGTTAATTCTTCAATTTGTAAACTAACACTATCGTTGACCTGTTTATTTTCTGCCATCAAATCACTAATTTTTTTAACTATTGCAGCACATGCTGTTTCAACTGCAACCTCAACAGCTGATGATATGATATTTGCTATATTTTCAGGCATATTCACTTTTGTTTTATTTAATATTATTTTTTTTATGCATTAACAGTAATCACTACACTATTTAGATTAGATGTTACACTTTGAAAATCAATATAATTTAACTTCTTAATATTATTTCTTAGGCTAGCTTACAGTAAAAATAAAATCAGCATGCTCTCCAGTTTGGATGGTTGGGTGGTTGGATGATTGGATGATTGGATGTCTCTTCTCTCTTTGGTGGATTTGTCTCGTTTTTTACGTTTTTTTTTTAATTATTATTATTGCTCTATTCTCTTCCTATGAAGATGTTTGGAGCACGCAATTCTTCTCGAAAATTTAGTTGGGCGCCAGTTAATAAGAAAATATGCTTTCTTCTTGGATTCCAGTCTATGACTGATTCTTTATTTACGAAATAACTTAATTCTAACTTAACATTTTCTGTAATATGCTTAATAAGCGAAATGCTCGGTGTATGGGGTGAATGGCTGAAAGGTGCTGATAGCGTAAGATTGGATTGAGGCGAATGGGAATGTGATTGAGGTAAATGTACGGGATTGTTGCGTATGACGGAAGTGCAGTGTTTGTTAATGATCGGTGTATGGGGTGAATGGCTGAAAGGTGCTAGCGTCCGGTGTCCGGTTATGCTGAGTTATCTGCTCTGCTGACTGGCCGAGGGCCGCGTGTGTTAACTTGTACACCTTTAGAAGAAAATGAAGCCTCTAGCCCTTAGCAACTAACATAAAAATAAAAGGAAAAAGAAAACAATTTCCCACACAGAATATGTGAACATCACGGGTGATTCGAAAGGAAAAAATATAATTTCGACCCGAGGGTTAAAGAGCCATTGAGTAGCCAAAGAAACCAGGTTCCCCTTTTATTCTGGCCCAGAAATGATAAATATGATCATAAGATATTGCTTCGAGAGAAGATTCAATTCGAAGCTGAGCAGCAAAAAATAATGTATTAATAAATCCCGGAAGTAAAAAATTAAACAAGACACCATAAAGTGGTACACGGATAGGTCTAAAACATCCACAGGAACACGGGCTCAAAAATAGAATAAACAGCTGAAATCACATTTAAGCAAACTACATCAAGTTATGTGAACTTCTGCAAATTGAGGAGGAAAAGAACCATTAATGTTTTAATAATAACTTTTAAATTCAAGTGGATCGACATTGCTCGCAAAATCAAATATTTTATCCGTAATGTCAAAACGTTTCAAAATTGTATCCAACGTTTCAATCTCAAAGTTAACGCAATTTTTCTGAACATGTTTACATGTTTATTGGTTTTATCTTCATCGACCGGCAGACATCTATATTTCTTAAAACAAGTTGCACTTAAATATACATATTTCGTTCAATTCTATAGACATGATTTCTAAATTTCTTATGGTCCATCTCAAATATACTGCATAGTTTTCTTATTGTTTTTTGATTTTGGATAAAATTGTACTTATATACAATATATACTTGTATTATTTTTTTTTGTAGTTCAGACTGGTAAGTACTCAATAAATCACTGCTCGTATTTCACAACGATTTGCTAGCTTTTGTATGAAATTCCATACTTTCACCTTGAGGATAATTTCCTGTAAATATATATAACCTGGGATGGTAGTATAATTCGGAAAAAAAAAACCCAGATGGGCTGAAAATGCTCCCAATACGGATGAAACCCTGGATTTTGGCACACTGGTTGTAGTACATCGAATCAGTAAAATAATGAAAAAGATTCATGGCAGCAGTATATGGGAAGAAAACTCCCATCAATGCAAGTGAAATATTCTCTTCGAGTTTAGATTACATCTACATAAATGACTGGCTGGCAACGGAGGAAAAACTTCTCCTAAACGAGGCGAAGAAGGCAAAGAAGTCCAATTATCAATTTCTCTGGGTGCGATATGAAAAGATTATTATCCAGCATGCTACTGGTATGAAGATTAAATTCTTAAGAGCATCAATCATCCTAATCATTTGGATTAAGACATTGTAACTATTGGACCAGATATTTTGGTTTTGATTGTTATCTATGTTACATTCAGATAACTATTTCAACAATAACAATTTGAAACATAACAAAAACTGATTAATAAAAGAAAAAAACAAATACTCGTTTCTTAAATGTTGATGATTTTAACACAGGACCATTTACAAATAAGGTAACAACCAAATTTAATCTAAAACCGGCGATGAAGCTGTTTACCGGTAAAACTCCAAAGGTATTGGGTAGCAAAAGGATTGTGGATTCACATGGTCCATCTGCTGCCAAAAGCTGCACGTGGCCTAGTAAAGGTATCTTACAGTCCAATAAGGACTCTTCGAGATCGGGTTGTAGCTCCGGCTCACGACAAGTCACTCCCTCAAAACAGACGTACAAAGATCGTCGCTCAGCTGACCGTATCTCCAGAAATTCGGCAAAATTACGGAAATCAAAATGAATGATAGGATGAAAACCCTAGACAATTGAGCCAAAAAGATCGTCAGTACTCAACCTGGTAAGACTAACAGAGACTTCACATCTAAAAGACAGAGATCGTTGGAAGAATCCGGGTCGGATTCAAAAAGACCTAAGGCGCACAACACCAGCACCTCCTCCAGGTTATCCAACGTCACATACAGCGAAATTCTCAAAGACAGGTTTATACTGGTAGTCGGTAAGAACGACATCGATGTTACAATCACTGAAGACAAATGGAGGACGATCCCAGCCAAACTGACGACTTGCTTCTGAAAGTGTACAAAAAGAACGAGGTGGATGTTCAGAAATTTTTTTTTAGTCGATTACGATTCGCTATCAGACATGGAGATGGGTGACATTTCAGACAAAGCACCTTTGAGTGAGGATGAACTTCTTGGCTTCTCGTTATGCTCGGGGGACTTGAATGGACAACAATGCTGCAGTTAGTTCAGGAAAACCTTCGTCACTCCAAAACGGCTTCGGCCAGCCTACTTCTCCGTCTCTCAAAAGATAGGGAAGCAATTGTCTTGATCCAAGAACCTTGGGTTGTTAACAATCTGGTCTGTGGACTCACTACTCCCTATATGTCAAGGGTAAACCTAGATTGTGCATATTGGTAAAATGTAGCATTAAGGTAATTTTAATACCTAAAATAAAGATCTTCCTGGACCCAGTGTGGTAAGACTGGTGGCAGACGCTGAAAGAAGTAAAATTGGAATCATAGTTGACTGTGATGATAATGCTTATCACTCCATTTGGGGTAGCTCTGACATCAACGAAATGGGTGCGTTGCCTTTTGCCTATATTCTAAAAACTAACCTCATTTTGTGTTAACATCGGTAACGAACCTACATTTATAACTAGAAACCGACAGTGGGTTCTAGATATAACTCTTGCCTCCGACAACAATAATCAAATGATCAAGAACTGGAAGGTATCTGGTGAACACTCTTTTTCTGACCACCGATACCTTAAATTTAGTCTCGACGACGATCATCCAGGTCCATTGGTTTACAGAAATATACGTAAAACTAACTGGCTCAAATGTAGTTAAACTTTAAAGTAATTGATTGATTCCGGTACTCTTAGGTCCCCGAGCAATCCTTAAGAGCTTGTTTGTATGGTTAAGGACCTTATCTTGGCCCTTGTTACGAGGGCCTGTACCTTGTCCAATAACAATAACAAAAAAAAAATGGAAAAGAAAAATTAAAAGAGGTATCTGAACCCAGATGATTTCTCCAGCGATCCCACGATGGTATTTGTCGTCGTCGTCCTCTCGTTCTGTCCTACCGGTTCTTGTGCATCCTCGTACACGCACACCCCTTTGCAGAGGTGGGGTTTTGATTGGTGTTTTGGAAATTTGGACCAATTAATAACAAAAAAAAAAGGAAACAAATTCCAACATACCTGTTGTCCGTGGTACCTGCAGATATCATCCCTGCTAGAGTGGGTACTTTGGTTTTTTGGTGTTATTTTGCTTCCTTGTGCACCCTTTTGTGCACAAGAAGCGATCCGCACACACCCACCCCCACAGCACCAGTCGGACAGGCTGGTGGGGCTAAGCTCAGGCAACTGTGGGGGTCACAGGTCGCGGATAGTGAACGGCCTGTAGAATGCAGGTTAACTGCGAATACTAAATAAGCAGTCCCCGATCAAGAGCGGCAGAGAAGGAGGGCTTGGCTGAAAAGGTCAAAGGAACCCCTATGAACTTTCTGCGACAAGACGAATAGGCACCGTCTTCCATATAGGTGCTCCCCACCCCTCATAATGCTACAAGCGCCCCCGTCCCGTTCAAATCTTGGTAGAACTCAAAGTACGTTCAATTTTTCATCATCATTAAGTTGGTGGTGTAGGTACAGATGTAACATTCCTGTTTAGCACTGATCTGGCTCTGACATAAGACCCCATAAGGGCTTATGCCAACCCTCGCATGGCCTCACTGCTTGCATATATAACCATGGGATCCTTGGGTGACTACACATTCGAGCATTGATAGCGGCTTTGAGTTGGGACCCAACCGAAATGATTATAAACAAAACAAATAAAAATACAGAAGAAAAAATTGAGGAGAACGAGGAGAACCCCTTTAAGGGTGCCTCAAGGATGCTGAGGTCACCAGTTGGCCAAGTAGCATCACCACAAAGATGCACGAAACGACGCGAGTCACCCGCAGTGGGAAGGGCGACGGTCGAACCAACCGATCAGAAATCTGATTTTCATAAACTAAGGGAACAGATTAGAGGGCTGGTGGAAATGCTGGAAGACGGCAAAAGGCGTTCGATTCACCAAGCGATGCGAGATGCCATTGAAAGCATCAGGGCTCTCTATGAGCTTTCGGCGATTCAACTGCACGATGAGAAAGCGAAGGAGGTTATTCGTCAGAACAACTCCTCGCAAACTTCACCCTGGCTAAAGCCAACAATAGACCCCAAGAGAAGGCACGTTGCAGACACCGAACCTCTAGAGCCAAGGCGGAAGCAAACACATCCAACAAATGGTATTGCTGAGAGTCAAAGCAGATAAAGCAGAAGCAGAAACATTCACCAAATGATGCTACAGCGAGTAAACGCCCGGAGAAAAATCGAAAGCTGAAACGTCCATCTCTGGCAAACACCAAGAAGAAAGATGTGGCAATTAGCTTTGAGACCCCAGCAAGAGGTCAGCGAACAAGTACAACCACAAACAAAAAGCAAGCGACAGGAGAAGGCGAATGGTTAAATACCAGCAGGAAGAAGGACGCCAAAAAGAAGCAGCAAGGGGTCATAAGAACGAAACCTAACGCTATTGTCATCAAAGCTACGGGAACCTTTTCTTACGCGGATATACTACGCAAAGTGAAGGCAGACCCAAAACTGGAAGCAGTTGGAAACGCGGTTTCTAAAATTAGGAGGACACAGAAGGTAGACCTCCTAATACAACTCAAGGAGACGGGAATAAAGACCACCGAGTTTAAAGGCGTAATCAGCAAAGCCTTAGCGGAGCAAGCGAGTGTAAGAACACTCCCACACCGCACTACCCTCGAGGTCAAACATAGCGAAAATTTGCGATAAGCAACCATCCTGCATGTTCTGTCTTCAGGAGAGCTATCACAAGCAAAATACCATGAAGATACTACAGATAAATCTCAATCACTGTAGAATAGCATAGAACATCCTGGCACAAACGGTCAAGGACGAAAGAGCCAACGTTGTAATGATCAGCGAGCAGTATAAATGTCCCGAGCAGAACAATAGCGGAATCTGTGATAAAGCAAAACAGGTGGCAATATGGGTATGTGGACCCCATGCCTTCCAAGAAACAAACGACCAAACAGAATGCTTTGTGCGTGCGAAAATAAATGGAATCCATTTCTATAGCTGCTATGCAAGACCCAGCTTGACGACCAGCGAATATCAATTAGTGCTGGACCATCTAACCGCGGATGCGCTTCAGAGAGCCCCAGTGGTTATAGGAGGAGACTTCAACGCGTGGGCCACAGAATGGGGCAGCAGGCTCACCAACACCAGAGGACAGGTCTTATTCGAAACATTCGCTCCCCTAGCGATAGGCATTGCTAACAAGGGCCGAGCAAATACTTACCGGAAGGCTGGAGTAGGCTCCATCATTGACATCACCTTTGCGAGCAACTCAATCCTGAAAACCATAAAGTGGAGGGTCAGTGAGGAATATTCACACAGCGACCATCAGGTGATAATACTGGAAATAAAAGGGAAAAAACCAGTCCAGCTCCCAAAACTTACTGGCCCAAAATGGAACGATAGATCTTTCTATAAGGATGCATTCGAAGAGATGTTGAACGGTGATCAAACTCCAAGCGGAACAGCGGAAACCCCCGCGCACCACCTCACTGGCACCATCACCACAGCGTGCAACGCATCAATGCCTAGGAGAGCAAACACCAGGAAGGCATCACCGTGTTACTGGTGGAACGAGGAAATAGGCGAACTTCGGGCAAAATGTCTACAAGCCCGGCGCAAAGTCCAACGATCAAGAAGGAGAGCGGATTTCCAACAATGCCTGGACACCCTTAGACTGGCGAGACGTAGCTTAAATAGAGCCATTAAGGAAAGCAAAACTGCATGCTTTAAACGTCTCTGTCAAGGAGCCGACATGGGGCTCGGCATACAGAATAGTGATGACGAAATTAAAGGGCTGTAGGACTCCTCAAATAACATGTCCGATAATGCTGAGATCCATAGTAGAGCACCTCTTCTCTCAAAGGCCTGCTACTATGTGCAAGATAATCTATAATAGATTACTCGCAGTAGCAGAAGAGAAAGGAGCCCCCTCAGATCACAAATTTGGCTTCAGAAGAACACGATCTACTGTTGATGCCATAAGAGCTGTAGCTGATATCGCTAAAGGTACCATCGAAGGAGAACGATGGCTCTACGGCACAAAGGAGTATTATGCAGTAGTAACGTTGGACGTTAAAAACGCTTTTAACTCTGCGAACTGGTAGTTTATTAGAAGGTCACTTGCCAGGATGGATACGCCATATTACCTGCTACGGATAGTGACGAACTACTTCAACAACGGGAAGCTGAGCTACAATACCGATGAAGGGGTAAAATACTAAAACGTAACTGCGGGAGTTCCACAGGGATCGGTTTTAGGGCCACTACCTGGGGGAGTAACGATAATTGGATTCGCCGATGACATTGCAGTCGTGACAGTAGCTAAACAGATCCGCGCAGTAGAATCAGCTACAAATGAAGCAATTGCCCGGTTAAAAGATTGGCTAATATCCGCCGGACTAGAGCTAGCTGACCATAAAACTGAAGCTGTTCTTATAACCAGCCGGAAAGCCGCCGAATTTGCCAACTTTCAGGTTGGTAACCAAACCATCACATCGAAAGAGGCAGTCAAATATCTTAGAGTAATGCTGGACAACAGGCTACGGTTTAAAGCGCATGTTCATTTTGTTACCAAAAAAGCATCGCAAATGCAGGGAGCTCTCTCGCGTATCATGCCTAACATCGGTGGACCTGGATACGCTAGAAGGATTCTACTCTTTAGAGTTATCACCTCAGTTCTGTTATATGCCGCCCCAGTCTGGGCGGAGGCATTGAATACGATGGAGACCAAAAGGAGACTATCGTCATCATACAGACTCTGTGCGCTACGGACAATCAGCGGCTTTCGAACCATCTTTGACGAGGCTGCATTTGTCATAGCTGGAATGGTCCCCATCGATATTCTCGCAGATGAAATGCTGAGGATATATAACAGAGGGCATTGAGTCATCCCGACGCCACTGGTATCAAGGTGATAAAAATTGAAGAAAGGGCAGCGTCAGCGATTATGTGGGAAACTCGTTGGGCTAATACAACAAAAGGCAGATGGACATACAAACTTATACCGACAATCTAAGACTGGATAAGTCGAAAGCATGGAGATTGCAACTACCATCTAATGCTGTTCCCGTCTGGCCACGGTGGCTACCGCAAATATCTACACCGATTTGGACACGACAACTCACCATCCTGCCCGGAATGCCCAGGTGAAGATGAAGATACGGAGCACGCAGTATTTTACTGCACACGTTTCACGGCATGGAGAATTACTCTGCCAAGTCCGTCATTACTCCTCGACCATATGTTACGGTCGGAAGAAAATTGGATGGCAATATGTTCCTTCGTAAGAACTCTACAAAAAGAGCTGCGGAGAATAGAAAAGCTAAGAAGAGCAACTGAAGCAGCGGTAGAAGCTGACACAAGAAGCACAGCATAAACTGCTAACCAGCCCCGCGAAGTAATACCTAACGGCAGTCTCGCGGGGAGAGTGGTTGAAGTATGTAGGGTGTGCGTTTAGTACGTAGGCGTATTCCTGACATCGATTACTCAGGTTTGCGAATCGCGTATGCTAGTAGCATTCGGGCTATTAGTATCTATGAAGATTACACATCCCTGGCGCAATCTGAAAAAAAAAACATCCACCCAATTTCAAGGGTGGGTTTCCTTTTTATTTGATGTTCAAAAATTCGAAATATAAAAAAAATCTTCTACAAACAAAAAAACAGCGATTTGCCTCGCAAAAGAAATTAAAAAGAAATGTCAACAGGCATCTGACATCTCTCTTTCGCAAAAATATTAATGGCGATCGGGAAATTATCTGTGGTTCAGGGCTAAGATAAAGAACATAGAATTGTTTGTCCAATATTTTTATATTATATGTTTAGATATTTTTTTTTTGTTTTAGGTTACGTGAGTAGGGTTTGTAGGTTGTACGACGAGAGGTAGGACGAGACGTAGGACATTGGAAAGGGAAATTTCCCATTTCAATGTCCCGAAAAAAAGGAAAAACACTACTCAAAGCTGACAAAGACAAAACATGACAAAGAAAAGGTGAAAAAGACTGACGAAGAGAGGACAAAGTCGAAACAAGAAAAGAACGGGAAAAGTAGGACAATGGGAAACAGATAACCCAGATAAATGACAACGGGTTAGTGCATCGACCCCAAGTAAATTATTTTACAAAGTCGAGAGCGAACAGCTGGGAGTCACAGCTGATGGTCAAATTTTCTTGGGTACTCGAGTATACAGTGAGGCGGGGACACACTGTAGAGATTGTATTTCTGTCGATTTTTTTTTGCTAAAGGTGAGTTTGGCACAACCAATATAAGAGATAATCTTATTAGCAATTTATAAAATTTAAACAGACAAATCAAAGCAGAAGGGATACAGAGAACCGGGGGAGCGTATAGCAAAGGAGGTGAACGCAGGCGATAACAAGTATAAAGGTATGTGATAAGAAATATAGGAGCGCTTGTGAGCAATTATTAAAATAACTTAAAAATTAGGCAGTAAGAGTCCAGACAAGAGACAAGGTCCGGTGCAGGCAGTGGTAGCAGTAGCGGTGGTCCGCAATAAGCAACGGCAGCAAGCGGTGCTCCCCCAACAAGAAAAAAAGTAAAGTCAACGCTTCCAAGAGGTGCTACGTGGGACACAGCGTAGTGAACCTTAGTGAAAGTGAAAAGGAATTTAAAATTTCAAATTTCAAATTCATGTGAAAGTGCTAGATATTACTCCTTCTGAGTCTTTTTTAAGTCCTAAGTGATTTTTAATTAGTTGGTTAAATTTTTTGATTTTAGTTGAATTTTAGTTGTGTAATTTTTGAAAAATTTAGAGTAAGGCTAGGATATATTGAAAATTTGTGAAATTTCTGCTAAGGATTGTGGTTCGGTGTTTTTTTTTTGTTTGCGGTCGCGTTTTTTTTTTTATCTCCGCAATAGGAGAGGATCATCCTTCTTCGTGCTGCCGACAGGACAACGAGGGACTGAAGAAAAAAAAAGGAGTAAAACCGTGAGTACATTTTTGTATTTTCCTTTTGAGAAAAAAAAAATGATATTCTTAGCAGAAAGGTTAGGAGGTTAGTTTTAATAGTAGTTTTAAGTCAAAGTTTATAATAAATTCAATAAGGCGATGAGCCCATCAAAATTTTCAGTGGTCTGGTTTTAACTAAATATGTGTGCGTAGGACATCTTTTTAGTTCTGTGGATGAACGGTGACAAGACAGGACGACTACGAACGATGATGACATAACATGACGATTGACAAACATCTTCTACGACGGGCTTAGGTCGTGGCTGGGGAGCGCGTTTAGGGGCTATCTCTCACAATCATTGGCCAGAGAGATAGCAATCGGTTGTGTCATCAGACACAAAGGGTGGGCAGGCGGGTACTTGATGAACCAGTTTGGCGAGGAGAGAAAAGGGGAAGGACAAAGTGCGCGATAGGGAGTAGCTGTGGGATAGTTTAAGATAGTTAGGTTTTAGATTAGGATTTAGTTTAAGACATTAGGTTAGTTTAGGTTTAGTTTAGGATAGGTAGGGTAAGCTTCGCGGAGTCCTTCCCAATCTTTCTCCTGGCCAAGGGCATAAGTCCTTGAATTTTCCTTTGCTTTCTTTTCTAATTTTTTTTTAGTCCGTCCGAAGTCTTTCTTTTGTTTTTTGATCAGAATGGCACGAGATTTTCTGTGCTGAGCAGGTGGTGTGAAGTAATTTGGACAAGAACCACCCCGTCCGACGAGCTGAACCGAGCAACGGCGAGCGTGCCGCCGTCCTCCTTACTCGCACCGAAAACGCCTCCGTGGCCAACCCTAGCTCCTCAATAAAGCGTTGTCTACCTCTTGTCTTTTGGTTAGGGTTAGGGTCAAGAAAAGACTGGTGGACCACTTAGAAATACTTGCAGGAAACTTTTCAACAAAGGCAAAGGCACAAGAGATGCATCTGACTGGAACTCGCGCAAAGAATCCCTAAAAACATATAAAAAGAATAGAGGAAAGCCAAACGTAATTCTCGGAGACTCTTTTGTAGCAAAATAGAAGAATCTTCTGAGGCGTCTAGGCTAAGAAACACACTCGACAAATTCTTCAGTGCCCAGCTGTTTATTAAAAACAGACTACTTTTAGTGCAGATACGATAAATTTACTAATTGATACACACTTTCCAAGTATTGATACTCACTCCCTTGACTTCAACACACTTGGTCCAGCTTTTCTCCAACATCAGTATTCCTTCTCGGAAGTGAGAGTCTGGTAGGCTGTGAAAATATTCACCTACGGTCCTCTCAACTTCTGCATTGGATGCGAAGCCCTTCCCAGAAACAAATTTCTTCAAGTTTGGGAACAGATTGAAGTCTGAGGGTGCCAAATCAGGTGAATAGGGGGGATGGCCGAGCAAATCGTACCCCAAATCCTGCATTTTTAACATCGCCAACGCACACTTGTGTACAGGTGCATTCTCCTGGTGAAAGATGATTTTTTCTTCTTCAAGCCAGGCCTTTTCTCACGAATTTTGATATCCAGCTGGTCAAGAAGGTTGGAGAAATATTTGCCTGTAATTGTTCTGCCTTTCTCAAGGTAATCAATAAACAGGATCCATTTCGCATCCCAAAACACACTGGCCATGACTTTTCCGGCAGATGCGATCGACTTCGCTTTCTTTGGCGCTGAACCACCGGCTTCCACCCACTGCTACGGCTGCTGTGTCATTTCTGTCGTGTAGTGGTGGACCCATGTCTCATCCATGGTAACAAATCGTCGCACAAAATCGGTCGGATCCCTATTGAATCGGTCCAAAAATTGCCGCGAAAATCGTTTGCGCATTTGCTTTTGATCGGCGTTCAGCAAATGCGGCACCCATCTTGCGCAGAGCTTTCGCATCCCTAAGTTTTTGTGCAAGATTTTTCGCACCCTCTCTTCCGATATACACACAGCCTCAGCTATCTCACTCACCTTCACTCGCCTATCGTCCAACTCGATATCATGAACTTTTTCGATGGTTTCGGGAGTGGTTGCGGTTTTTGGCCGTCCTTCACGTGGGTCATCTTCGAGGGACGTACGACCACGTTTAAATTCAGCTGCCCACTTTTTAATGGTTGACATGGAAAGAACAGAGACCCCGTAAACTTTTGTCAACTTTGGCTGAATTTCCTTAGGGGTTAACCCATCCAAAACGAAGAATTTTATCACCGCACGATATTCAACTTTATCCATTTTAACAAAAAACACGCAAGACGTCTACTGCAAAAATTCGTGTAAAGAAACTACTTAAGAGAATAAGGTGAAACTTGTCATACGAACTAATGAGAAGTGCACCCAGGCAGGAAACATAAATTTTTGCTGATTGGAACGCCATCTCTGCGTCAGACCAAGAACTTTTCACCTTGCCCTCGTAATTCAATGACATAATTGACCCTATCAACTCAAATACTCAAAAAACCAACCTCTCAAGTCTGATTGCGTAGGACAAACTCTTTTGGGCGCTACATACTCGTAGCTTCAAACCATACATTCTGAACTACAAATGTCATCTGACATTATCCTGTCAGCTTCAAAAAATATTTTTCAGAGCTGTCTGAATCTGGTCTATATACCGCATATATGGATGGAAGTCAATGTGGTATTCAAACCCAAAGCTGGTAAATATTTACACATCAGTCCCAAAGACCTCAGACCTATTAGCCTATCATCTTCTAAGAATACTAGAACGACTGATTGATATCCACTTACGTGACAGTATTAACATACAGCTACTGTCCACGGCTCAACATGCATACTGTACGGGCAAATCAGTCGAAACAACATTGCATATGTTAGTCAATAAGATCGAATACTCCATGGAGTCACTACTCGTATGGTAGCTTTTCTAGATATTGAAGGCGCTTTTAACAACGTCTACTCATCTGCGATAATCAAAGCACTGCCAAATCTGAAGGTAGATAGCTCACTTGGGGAGCAGATTAATTTACTGCTTAATGGTCGAATTATCAACTCAAAGCTGGGTGGGATATCTGTTAGAAAATATGTCAATAGGGGTACCCCTCAAGGGGGCGTCCTATCCTCACTTCTTTGGAATCTGGTGGTCAATGAACTACTGTTAATCCTGGAAGCTGAGGGTTGCGAAGTTATCGCTTATGCGGACGATGTTGCTATAACAGTCTCCGCAAACACCTCACTACCTTAAAAGAGCTCCTACAAAACGCTTCGAATAAGCTATCTAGATGGACAGCTCGGTGTGGTCTTGGAGTGAACCCCACAAAACCAAACTAGTCCTCTTCTTAAGGAAATAAAAAGTCCCACCTATTGACCCTCCATCCCTTAATGGATCAAGCTTAATTTTCTCCAACGAAGCAAAATACCTGGGCCTTATTTTGGGCAGGAAACTAAGCCGGAAACCTAATATATGGGAGAGAGTTAAGAAAGCCACTGTCGCACTCTTCTCTTGCAAAAAAGCCATTGGTTGCAAATGGGGCTTACAACCCAGATTAACTCACTGGCTCTATATCTCGGTCTTAAGCAAGCTCTTCCCTGAAGACATTGTCTACACCATACCAAATTTAAATATATTTTTGACTAAAACTTACAAGATAACGTGATATCGGTCATTGATATCCGCATCTTTTCAGACAGCCAAGCAGTAATCCAAATCTTTGGAATCATCCTCAATAAATACTTTAACAGCTCTACACTGTCGATCGTACCTTATAGATATGGCGGAGCGGTATAATATTCACCTCATTTGGGTGCCAGGGCATAAGGATATTCCAGGGAATTGTAAGGCTGACGAACTTGCCAGATATGAAACAACAATACCCATTCTTCCAGGCAAAAGTTCACTGGGTATTCCTATCGCTACATGGAAACTTAAATTAAAGCTGGATGCTATCGAAATGACAAATTCTAGGTGGACAAGGGGTACAGAAAACAGATTTGGCCTATGCTGGATCTGAAATGCCCTAGAATTTGTTTTCTGTCAACAGAAAGTATGGACGAGGAGGACGAAGAGACTATTCTTCACCTTCTTTGCACCTGCCCAGCTCTCTTCCAATGAAGGAAACTCTACTTAAGAGCCTTCTATTTCAACGACCTAAATGATCCGAATAATATTGACGTTAGGGACCTTCTACGCTCCAAATGGTTCAACGAGTAGGCTAGAGGCCGCTTCCCAAACCCATGTGTTATCACAATGGACTTAATACTGGTCTATGTGTGTTGGCTTTTTTTGCTGACAGCAACCTCAACCTAACCAACCTAACCTATCGTTGCTTGTGATTCACAGTATTTTCTCCGTCCTCGTGATATCATCACGATCAAGTTGTATTTTCAACCGTATGAACGGTAGTCATACGGTTGCCAATGTTATGCCTTAACAATGGAGTTGAAATAAACTTTCCTAATTGATCAACTTTTTATTCATTTCATACGAAATAAATGGATGATTCTTTGGTATCAAAATTTGAACCGTGAACGGCCGCCCTTATCATTTTCTAACAAATGTGTTTATCTCTGTCAATGGTTCAAATGTTTGTCTCCACCTTGTCATTTTCCTATCATATTGTAATATGCGAGCTACGGCTCGAGTAGATAAAACAATTATTCTGTGAAATTATTTCTTTATTTTCTACTCTATAGAACAATTCAAGTTCACACTATACTATTCTTCGCAAATTCTTTTCTTACAAGGTCTCTTTCCTCTCAAATCACTTTATCTCCTTTCAATTACTTAATTCACAAATTCAAACTAATTACTTTTTCTTGTTTACTCTCAACTTTCAATTTATCACCAAATTACAACTTCGCCCATTATCACTTTTCCAATCTCTTCGCCACGGTTCTAAAACCAACTGTCTTTTTTTTTGATCGCCATCTGTCCTTATATAGCAGAAGTTTCTGATAGCCAGAAACTTCTAGCAAATTCTTCGACCACTGGAACAAGAGAAATAATTCTTGCAGTTATAATTCCCTAATATTATCCCTAATATTATCCCTAATATTATTTGTCTCTTTCGTTGACATGAGCTGTGGAGACTTCGTCCCAGACACGAACCTCGAATGAAGGACAGTTTGAACCAAAAATTCTGCCAGAATGGAAAGTCACTTCGGAATTTGCTGCATAGACATAGGCGCGTAGTTATTATTATGCTACACTGCCCCCCTCTTAGACGTGTTCGTCCCGAACAAGTGCATCCTCATTTCGGCCATTGTATCGACTCAGTCGGTCCACATGAACCACTTTCATTTTGGCCCTTGGTCCTCGCTGGATGCGGTAGACAACATCGTTGATGCGGGTTACTATTCTGTAGGGACCTTCCCAGTTCCGCTGTAACTTAGGTGATTTCCCCTTTTGGCGATGGGGATTATACAGCCACACCAGATCTCCTTCCTGGAATCCTGACGTTGTTGCCTTGGCATCATACCTGGTCTTCATGCGGTCGCTCGTCATCTTAATCTGGCTTCTGGTCCTTTGGTGTATGTCCCTAAGCCTTTCCCTAAGGTCCGCCACGTACTCTTCTTCATTTCTGGGCTCATTGGTAGGAGATCCAAATTTCACCTCACTGGGTAAACGAGCTATTCCACCAAATAAGATTTCGAACGGCGTATGTCGAGTAGTGCTATGCACGGCACTTCTATAGGCCATCAAAAACAAGGGAATCTGCCGGTCCCAATCCCGTTGGTAGTCACCTACGACCTTCGAGAGATGTTCGTCCAAAGTCCTATTGAAACGCTCCACCATACCGTCCGACTGTGGATGAAGCGGGGTTGTCCTTGTCTTTTTGATTCCGAGTAGTTGACACATCTCTTGGAAGATTCTTGACTCGAAGTTCCGCCCTTGGTCAGAATGCAATTCCAAGGGCACACCGAATCTGCTAACCCAATTGTAGACGATCTGCTCCGCCACGGTTCTGGCTTCCTGGTTAGGGATCGGAAACGCTTCCGGCCACTTACTGAAGTAGTCCATCACTACGAGTACATACCGATTACCATTGTCGGTTTCCGGAAAGGGCCCTGCGATGTCAATGGCGATTCGTTCGAAAGGTGCTCCCACGTTGTATTGGTGCATCTTACCTCGAGTTTTGATTCTCGGACCCTTGCTAGCTGCACACACGTCGCATTTTCTGCACCAGTCTTCGATATCTTCCTTCGCTTTTAACCAATAAAAACGTTCTCGTACCTTTTCTAGCGTCTTATTCACTCCCAAGTGGCCTCCGGTCGCCCCGCCATGCATTTCCTGTAACACCTCCTTGACCCTCGTCCGCGGTACTACAAGCTGCATTACAAACGATTTTCCGTCGGAGGATTCCCATTTTCTTCTCAGAACACCTTCTTGGACATGGAGGGAGTCCCACTGCGCAAAATATGCCTTTAAGGTCGGGCTTCTGTGAGAGATGTCCTGATGATCCGGTTTCTCCATGTTCTCCTTCCAGGCCAGAATCGGCTCGATATCGGGGTCTTCCTTCTGAGCGTTCCGGATCTCATCTACGCTCCAGCCGGCGATAGGTTCGGCTCTCATTCTTTGGATGGAAACCAGCTCCCGTTCTTCCTGACGCGCACAATGTTTACAATCCGTTCTGCATGGTCTCCGGGACAGTGCATCCGCATTAGAGTGGAGTTTTCCTTTACGATGCTGTATTTCGTAGTCGTAGATTTGCAGCCTTTCGATCCATCTTGCGACCTGACCCTCAGGACTCTTGAACTGTAATAGCCATTTTAATGCTGCATGGTCTGTGCGAAGAACGAACTTCCTCCCGTAGAGGTATTTGTGAAAATGCTTCGTAGCCAAGATCAAAGCTAGAAGTTCCCGCCTTGTCACGCAGTAGTTCCTTTCTGGCTTAGAGAGCACCTTGCTGAAGTACGCAACCACCTTCTCTTGGCCGTCATGCACCTGGGAGAGTACGGCTCCTACCCCGACATTACTAGCATCTGCATCCACAACGAACGTTTCCCCGGGAGTGGGGTAAGCCAGTATCGGGGCATCGCATAGCCGTTGTTTAAGTGCCTTGAAGCTCTTCTCGCACTCAATTGACCATTTGAATTGTTTTCCCTTTTCCGTCAACTGGTGCAGGTTCTTTGCGATCCCGGCAAAATCCTTCACGAACCGTCTGTAGTAGGTGGCTAGGCCCAGGAAGCTCCTTAGTTGGTGTTTGTCTTTGGGGACTGGCCAGTTTTTCACCGCTTCGACCTTCTCCGGATCGGTTCTCACTCCTTTCGCTGAAATTATGTGTCCCAGGTACTTGACTTCCGCTCTAAACAGGGCGCACTTCTTGGGGTTGAGCTTCAGGTGGGCACTTCGAAGCCTTTGAAACACATCCCTTAGATTGTCTCGGTGTTGCGCAAACGTTTTTCCTACGACGATGACATCATCCAAGTATACCAAACAGGTTTTCCATGTTAACCCTTGCAGGACACATTCCATCAATCGCTCGAAAGTCGCCGGAGCATTGCACAGCCCGAATGGCATTACCGTGAATTGCCATAGCCCATTTCCTGCGGTGAAGGCGGTTTTCTCCCGGTCTTCTGGATGGATCTGTACCTGCCAGTAGCCACTCTTCAAGTCGAGAGTGGAAAACCATCGGGCTCCTGATAGTGTGTCTAGCGTGTCGTCAATCCGTGGCAGAGGGTAGCTGTCTTTCTTGGTGACGTAATTGAGCTGCCGATAGTCCACGCAGAACCGCGTGCTGCCATCTTTCTTCTTAACCAGTACAACCGGTGATGCCCACGGACTTTTGGAACTTTCAATCAGACCTTCTTTCTCCATTGCCGACACCATCTCTGCAACTTCTGTCTGCTTTGCCAATGGAAGGCGCCTAGCAGGCTGACGAATTGGTCTAGTATCACCAGTGTCTATTCGATGTTGTACCAGGTGTGTTCGGCCGTATTCTCCGTCCTGTGAGGCAAATACATCAGCGTACTCATTGATAAGATTCTCTGCCATAGTTCGCTGCTCCTGATTCAGCTCACTGGACTGGAGAATCGTCTCTCTCGCTTCCGCTGTCCAAGGTGATGGGAGAAGTTTTGGAGCATCACGTTCAGATATTGTTGCGACGGCGGTAATCGGCGTGCATTTTCCAGTCACCTCCCCTCGCCTTAGTTTGACAGTGTGTGGTCTTGCGTTCAAAACCCTCACTGGAACCATGGTGTTCTTTGGTTCGACTAACGTCTTTCCCACGATGTAGTCTTGAGAATTCTTCTCTGGGTCTGGTTCTACTATGTAGAATCGGTGGCTCCCAAGATCACCTTCCAGCTTCGTCCAAATGATTGTCTCTGAAGACGGCGGCAAAACTTCGTCTTTGCTGATGACTGTCCTGAGAGTTACGGCATTCTCATTTCCGTACACCATCGGAATCTCCACATTTCGATACCTCAGTACTTGCATCCCGATGTCCAAGATTACTTCATTTGCTTTCATGAAGTCTACTCCGATGATGCACTCGTCGCATATATCTGCCACCAGAAACGCATGGGAGAACGTCAGTCCTGCCAGAGTAATCGTAAGACGAACTTCTCCAAATACCTTCGCCATTTCCCCTGTTGCAGTCTTCAGGCAGTAGCTGTTGGTGTTGTGCAGCCAGGAGCTTTTGACGATATCTCTTCTTACAATGGAGGCAGTGGCACCTGTGTCGATGGTGGCTACGCACTTCTTCTCGTTGATTAGTGCCTCCACTGTCAGGCTCTTGTTACCCCGTTTGGTTTGCGAAACTTGAATGGTGGTCCTGGGGGCCTCGATTCCAGTAACCAACTTCTGCCCCGCGAAGTTGGTCCTTACGCATTTCCCGACTGCTGGTTTTGCGAAGTCTGACTGACAGGATGGATGTTATCACCGCCAGATGCTTCCTCTCTGCTTCTCCTACTTCCGCAATGTGAACAATTTCCTCGTCTAGGTGCACTTCTGCACTGCCGTTGTAGGTGTCCCGTTTGGTTGCAATTCCAGCAACGGATTTGACTTCCGCGAGCTCTGTCTTCATCCATGACGGCTGTTCTCTGGCATGAGCATTCCACGACGGACATTTCCCTGACACGGTGTATTCCCTGGTATGCTTGGTCCGCAGCCTTCATTGACAAAGCGAATGCCAATGCCTCGGGGAGTGTTCGCTTTTCAGCCATCCTTACAGCCATTTGCAGTTGTCTGTCCTCTATGGCCTGAATAAAAGCTTCCACCGCCATTTCGTTGATAAGCTCCTCACCGGCTTTAGGGTATGAAAGATGGGCTAGTCGCTCTATATCCGCTTGCAACTGTTGGAGCGTTTCCCCCCTTTTCTGGACTCGACTACGCAGCTGAACCCTGTACACCTGCTGCATGTGTTCATCCCCAAACCGCATCTCGATAGCCTGAACCAGAGAGTCGTAGTTCTGCTGTTTATCTTCCGGGATGGTCTGCAAGAGCTCCGCAGCTGGACCCCTCAGTGCAAGTGTGAGTGCAATGGACTTCTCTTCATCGTCCCAGCTATTGGTCATTGCGGCCGCTTCGAATTGCCTTTTATAAATTGGCCATGATGTTTGACCATCGAAGATAGGAGGCTGCATCTCCTTTCTTCTCAGACCGTCAGTGGAATATTCCCGTGCTTTCTGTCTCTTCACGTTGCTGAGCTCCTTAGCAAGATTTTCGACTTGCTTTCCTACTATCTCGAATTGCGTATCCACTTTTTCAAACTGAGTCTCTATCTTCCCGAACTGAGTTTCATGTTTCTCAAAATTTTCATCGAATCTAATTTCGACTTTTTCGAGTTGCGTCTCGACCTTCTCGATTTTTTCTTCGATCACTTCGAATTTGGATTCCAAGTTCTTGTTTTGCTCATCAAGTTTACTTTCCAGAGCATCTAGAGAATTCTTTTGTTCGTCCATTGCTTTCTTTTGTTCGTCCAGCTTAAGTTCTAGAGAATTCCTTTGGTCGCCCATTGCTTTCTTTTGTTCGTCCATCGCTTTCTTTTGTTCATCCAGCTTAAGTTCTAGAGAATTCTTTTGTTCATCCAGCTTAAGTTCTAGAGAATTCTTTTGGTCATCGAGCTTATGACTTTGATCTTCTATTGCTTTCTTTTGTTCGTCCATGACTAACTTAAGTTGCAGGAGCAGACTTGTTATACCCGGGTCGGCTACTGTACTTGCTGGTTCCTCTTCCACGTCAAACTCTATGTCATGCGGATTTTCACCTTCCTGCGTTACTGCTTCTTCCAGACGAATCAGTAGGGCATCTTTTCCCCCAGTTGTGTCGAGGTTCCGCTTACTGAGTTCTGCCTTTAGTTGAGTTATAGTTAGTTTTCCCAATTTGCGACCCATTTTGCGCAACTAATTAACTCAACACAGAAATCGTTTTTTTTTTTTTTTTTTTTTTTTTTTGTGCAATTTCACACCACGGAAATAGTTATTCACAGAATAAGTTTTATCCCACTTCTGACACCAATGTAATATGCGAGCTACGGCTCGAGTAGATAAAACAATTATTCTGTGAAATTATTTCTTTATTTTCTACTCTATAGAACAATTCAAGTTCACACTATACTATTCTTCGCAAATTCTTTTCTTACAAGGTCTCTTTCCTCTCAAATCACTTTATCTCCTTTCAATTACTTAATTCACAAATTCAAACTAATTACTTTTTCTTGTTTACTCTCAACTTTCAATTTATCACCAAATTACAACTTCGCCCATTATCACTTTTCCAATCTCTTCGCCACGGTTCTAAAACCAACTGTCTTTTTTTTTGATCGCCATCTGTCCTTATATAGCAGAAGTTTCTGATAGCCAGAAACTTCTAGCAAATTCTTCGACCACTGGAACAAGAGAAATAATTCTTGCAGTTATAATTCCCTAATATTATCCCTAATATTATCCCTAATATTATTTGTCTCTTTCGTTGACATGAGCTGTGGAGACTTCGTCCCAGACACGAACCTCGAATGAAGGACAGTTTGAACCAAAAATTCTGCCAGAATGGAAAGTCACTTCGGAATTTGCTGCATAGACATAGGCGCGTAGTTATTATTATGCTACAATATCTTAATACATCACATCCCTACAACAGAGCATGCGAGCATTCACATGTCATGTTGCGCTTTCTGCACTGCACAAACTCTATAATTAAATGACCTATCTAGTTACTACCCAAATCACGAGAACTATAGAAAAGTAAGAGATATTATAAACTAGCAGAATCGCTCATTTCGTTTTATAAGATACAATCTTATTTTAGACTACTTCTAGTAATTTACATAATTATTACTTAGTTATATATATTTGAATGATTACAATTAAATTAAATTATAAAGAATTAATGATAGCAGTTTTACAAAGCAATCTAGACATATTGAAATCAATAGCGTTTCTATACAAATTGTAATTGACACAAGCCATAGTTATAGGATCATTTCGTCCATAATTCGTTCTGCGTCTAGAAATAAAGAAAAACTGTTCTCTAGGTCGAAGAATGCCAATAGGAGCGTACATATTAAACATCGATAGTAAAAGCGAACAAGCAATATGAGCGGTTATTATATCGTTAGCAAAAAGTACCGAGTAATAAGTTCTTCTTTAAGCAAGCGGTTTTAAATTAATAAGCACAGATATTGCTTCATAAGTAGGCACATCATAGTTCCAATTCATTCAAACTTCGTAAATCGTTTTTGAATGCTCTCAATACGTAATTCATGATTGCGATAATAAGAGTTCCAAATAATACAGCAATATTCTAATATAGAACGAATTAATGAAATAAATAAGAACTACTCTTAAGTCTTAAGTAATAAAGATCATAAAAGTACTTTGAATTACGAATTAAAAAACCCAACACGCGATTTGCCTTTCCGTAACGAAAAATTAAATTCTGCATCAAAAATTATTCCTAAGTCTTTATGATCAGTTACTCTCTTTAGTACAGTTCTTTGAATACTGTAATCAAAGACAATTGGGAGCTTCATTCTATTGAAAGTTATAACTGAGTATTTATTTATATTGAAATATAAACCATTCAAAGAACACCTGTCATTAATACGTTTAAGATCATTTTGTAGTCGAAGCGCGTCAGTATAGTATTTACGGAACTAAATATTTTTAGATCGTCTGCATATAACAGATATTTGGATGTTAGTACAACCGACGGAAGGTCGTTGATACAAAGGAGGAAAAGGAGCGGACCAATATGGCTGCCCAAAGGAATACCTGAGTAATTCAGAATGTCCTTTGAGCAAACAGAACCAATTTTCACATATTGTTTGCAATTCATCAGGCTTTAGAAAATTCTGTGTAAACACAGTCAATTTGTAGACGTTTTTCTATATTATGGAGACAGTAATTCGCAAGATAAATTTGTTGCAGTCCATCTACCACTCATGAAACCATGTTGGTATTGAGAAATTTGGTTACACACAATAGTGTAGCATAATAATAACTACGCCCCCTAAAAATATGACGCAACAAATTCCGAAGTGACTTTTCATTCTGGCAGAATTTTGGTTCGAACTGTCCTTTCATTCGAGGTTCGTGTCTGGGACGAAGTCTCCATAGCTCATGTCAACGAAAGAGACGAATAATATCAGGGATAAAAGGGAATTATAACTGCAAGAATTATTTCTCTTGTTCCAGTGGTCGAAGAATTTGCTAGAAGTTTCTGGCTATCAGAAACTTCTGCTATATAAGGACAGATGGCGATCAAAAAAAGACACAGTAGTTTTTAAACTGTGGCGAGGAGATTAGAAAAGTGTGCAGTGGGCGAAGTTGTAATTCTGTGATAAATTGAAAGTTGAGATTTAAGAAGAAGAAGTAATTAGTTTGGATTTGTGAATTAAGTAATTGAAAGGAGATAAAGTGATTTGAGAGGAAAGAGACCTTGTAAGAAAAGAATTTGCGAAGAATAGTATAGTGTGAACTTGAATTGTTCTATAGACTAGAAAATAAAGAAATAAATTTCACAGAATATCGTTTTATCTACTCGAGCCGTAGCCTGCATATTACATTGGTGTCAGAAGCTGGGATAAAACTTATTCTGTGAATAACTATTTCCGTGGTGTGAAATTGCACAAAAAAAAAAAAAAAACGATTTCTGCGTTGAGTTAATTAGTTGCGCAAAATGGGTCGCAAATTGGGAAAACTAACTATAATTCAACTAAAGGCAGTACTCAGTAAGCGGAATCTCGACACAACTGGGGGAAAAGATGCCCTACTGATTCGTCTGGAAGAAGCAGTAACGCAGGAAGGTGAAAATCCGCATGACATAGAGTTTGACGTGGAAGAGGAACCAGCAAGTACAGTAGCCGACCCGGGTATAACAAGTCTGCTCCTGCAACTTAAGTTAGTCATGGACGAACAAAAGAAAGCAATAGAAGATCAAAGTCATAAGCTCGATGACCAAAAGAATTCTATAGAACTTAAGCTGGATGAACAAAAGAAAGCAATGGATGAACAAAAGAAAGCGATGGACGAACAAAAGAAAGCAATGGGCGACCAAAGGAATTCTCTAGAACTTAAGTTGGATGAACAAAAGAAAGCAATGGATGAACAAAAGAAAGCAATGGACGAACAAAAGAATTCTCTAGAACTTAAGCTGGATGAACAAAAGAAAGGAATGGAAAACAAAAGAATTCTCTAGATGCTCTGGAAAGTAAACTTGATGAGCAAAACAAGAACTTGGAATCCAAATTCGAAGTGATCGAAGAGAAAATCGAGAAGGTCGAGACGCAACTCGAGAAAGTCGAAACCAGATTCGATGAAAATTTTGAGAAACATGAAACTCAGTTCGGGAAGATAGAGACTCAGTTTGAAAAAGTGGATACGCAATTCGAGATAGTAGGAAAGCAAGTCGAAAATCTTGCTAAGGAGCTCAGCAACGTGAAGAGACAGAAAGCACGGGAATATTCCACTGACGGTCTGAGAAGAAAGGAGATGCAGCCTCCTATCTTCGATGGTCAAACATCATGGCCAATTTATAAGAGGCAATTCGAAGCGGCCGCAATTACCAATAGCTGGGACGATGAAGAGAAGTCTATTGCACTCACGGTTGCACTGAGGAGTCCAGCTGCGGAGCTCTTGCAGACCATCCCGGAAGATAAACAGCAGAACTACGACTCTCTGGTTCAGGCTATCGAGATGCGGTTTGGGGATGAACACATGCAGCAGGTGTACAGGGTTCAGCTGCGTAGTCGAGTCCAGAAAAGGGGGGAAACGCTCCAACAGTTGCAAGCGGATATAGAGCGACTAGCCCATCTTTCATACCCTAAAGCCGGTGAGGAGCTTATCAACGAAATGGCGGTGGAAGCTTTTATTCAGGCCATAGAGGACAGACAACTGCAAATGGCTGTAAGGATGGCTGAAAAGCGAACACTCCCCGAGGCATTGGCATTCGCTTTGTCAATGAAGGCTGCGGACCAAGCATACTAGGGAATACACCGTGTCAGGGAAATGTCCGTCGTGGAATGCTCATGCCAGAGAACAGCCGTCATGGATGAAGACAGAGCTCGCGGAAGTCAAATCCGTTGCTGGAATTGCAACCGAACCGCACACCTACAACGGCAGTGCAGAAGTGCACCTAGACGAGGAAATTGTCCACATTGCGGAAGTAGGAGAAGCAGAGAGGAAGCATCTGGCGGTGATAACATCCATCCTGTCGGCCAGACTTCCCAAAACCAGCAGTCGGGAAATGCGTAAGGACCAACTTCGCGGGGCAGAAGTTGGTTACTGGAATCGAGGCCCCCAGGACCACCATTCAAGTTTCGCAAACCAAACGGGGTAACAAGAGCCTGACAGTGGAGGCACTAATCAACAAGAAGAAGTGAGTAGCCACCATCGACACAGGTGCCACCGCCTCCATTGTAAGAAGAGATATCGTCAAAGGCTCCTGGCTGCACAACACCAACAGCTACTGCCTGAAGACTGCAACAGGGGAAATGGCGAAGGTATTTGGAGAAGTTCGTCTTACGATTACTCTGGCAGGACTGACGTTCTCCCATGCGTTTCTGGTGGCAGATATATGCGACGAGTGCATCATCGGAATAGACTTCATGAAAGCAAATGAAGTAATCTTGGACATCGGGATGCAAGTACTGAGGTATCGAAATGTGGAGATTCCGATGGTGTACGGAAACGAGAATGCCGCAACTCTCAGGACAGTCATCAGCAAAGACGAAGTTTTGCCGCCTTCTTCAGAGACAATAATTTGGACGAAGCTGGAAGGTGATCTTGGGAGCCACCGATTCTACATAGTAGAACCAGACCCAGAGAAGAATTCTCAAGACTACGTCGTGGGAAAGACGTTAGTCGAACCAAAGAACACCATGGTTCCAGTGAGAGTTTTGAACACAAGACCACACACTGTCAAACTAAGGCGAGGGGAGGTGACTGGAAAATGCACGCCGATTACCGCCGTCGCAACAATATCTGAACGTGATGCTCCAAAACCTCTCCCATCACCTTGGACAGCGGAAACGAGAGAGACGATTCTCCAGTCCAGTGAGCTGAATCAGGAGCAGCGAACTATGGCAGAGAATCTTATCAATGAGTACGCTGATGTATTTGCCTCACAGGACGGAGAATACGGCCGAACACACCTGGTACAACATCGAATAGACACTGGTGATACTAGACCAATTCGTCAGCCTGCTAGGCGCCTTCCATTGGCAAAGCAGACAGAAGTTGCAGAGATGGTGTCGGCAATGGAGAAAGAAGGTCTGATTGAAAGTTCCAAAAGTCCGTGGGCATCACCGGTTGTACTGGTAAAGAAGAAAGATGGCAGCACGCGGTTCTGCGTGGACTATCGGCAGCTCAATTACGTCACCAAGAAAGACAGCTATCCTCTGCCACGGATTGACGACACGCTAGACACACTATCAGGAGCCCGATGGTTTTCCACTCTCGACTTGAAGAGTGGCTACTGGCAGGTACAGATCCATCCAGAAGACCGGGAGAAAACCGCCTTCACCACAGGAAATGGGCTATGGCAATTCACGGTAATGCCATTCGGGCTGTGCAATGCTCCGGCGACTTTCGAGCGATTGATGGAATGTGTCCTGCAAGGGTTAACATGGAAAACCTGTTTGGTATACTTGGATGATGTCATCGTCGTAGAAAAAACGTTTGCGCAACACCGAGACAATCTAAGGGATGTGTTTCAAAGGCTTCGAAGTGCCCACCTGAAGCTCAACCCCAAGAAGTGCGCCCTGTTTAGAGCGGAAGTCAAGTACCTGGGACACATAATTTCAGCGAAAGGAGTGAGAACCGATCCGGAGAAGGTCGAAGCGGTGAAAAACTGGCCAGTCCCCAAAGACAAACATCAACTAAGGAGCTTCCTGGGCCTAGCCACCTACTACAGACGGTTCGTGAAGGATTTTGCCGGGATCGCAAAGAGCCTGCACCAGTTGACGGAAAAGGGAAAACAATTCAAATGGTCAATTGAGTGCGAGAAGAGCTTCAAGGCACTTAAACAACGGCTATGCGATGCCCCGATACTAGCTTACCCCACTCCCGGGGAAACGTTCATTGTGGATACAGATGCTAGTAATGTCGGAGTAGGAGCCGTACTCTCCCAGGTGCACGAGGGCCAAGTGAAGGTGGTTGCGTACTTCAGCAAGGTGCTCTCCAAGCCAGAAAGGAACTACTGCGTGACATGGCGGGAACTTCTAGCTTTGATCTTGGCTACGAAGCATTTTCACAAATACCTCTATGGGAGGAAATTCGTTCTTCGCACAGACCATGCAGCCTTAAAATGGCTATTACAGTTCAAGAGTCCTGAGGGTCAGGTCGTAAGATGGATCGAAAGGCTGCAAATCTACGACTACGAAATACAGCATCGTAAAGGAAAACTCCACTCTAATGCGGATGCACTGTCCCGGAGACCATGCAGAACGGAACAACAGAACATGGAGAAACCGGATCATCAGGATATCTCTCACAGAAGCCCGACTTTAAAGGCATATTTTGCGCAGTGGGACTCCCTCCATGTCCAAGAAGGTGTTCTGAGAAGAAAATGGGAATCCTCCGACGGAAAGTCGTTTGTAATGCAGCTTGTCGTACCGCGGACGAGGGTCAAGGAGGTGTTACAGGAAATGCATGGCGCTGCGACCGGAGGCCACTTGGGAGTGAATAAGACGCTAGAAAAGGTACGAGAACGTTTTTGTTGGTTAAAATCGAAGGAAGATATCGAAGACTGGTGCAGAAAATGCGACGTGTGTGCAGCTAGCAAGGGTCCGAGAATCAAAACTCGAGGTAAGATGCACCAATACAACGTGGGAGCACCTTTTGAACGAATCGCCATTGACATCGCAGGGCCCTTTCCGGAAACCGACAATGGTAATCGGTATATCCTCGTAGTGATTCGGTGTGCCCTTGGAATTGCATTCTGACCAAGGGCGGAACTTCGAGTCAAGAATCTTCCAAGAGATGTGTCAACTACTCGGAATCAAAAAGACAAGGACAACCCCGCTTCATCCACAGTCGGACGGTATGGTGGAGCGTTTCAATAGGACTTTGGACGAACATCTCTCGAAGGTCGTAGGTGACTACCAACGGGATTGGGACCGGCAGATTCCCTTGTTTTTGATGGCCTATAGAAGTGCCGTGCATAGCACTACTCGACATACGCCGTTCGAAATCTTATTTGGTGGAATAGCTCGTTTACCCAGTGAGGTGAAATTTGGATCTCCTACCAATGAGCCCAGAAATGAAGGAGAGTATGTGGCGGACCTTAGGGAAAGGCTTAGGGACATACACCAAAGGACCAGAAGCCAGATTAAGATGACGAGCGACCGCATGAAGACCAGGTATGATGCCAAGGCAACAACGTCAGGATTCCAGGAAGGAGATCTGGTGTGGCTGTATAATCCCCATCGCCAAAAGGGGGAATCACCTAAATTACAGAGGAACTGGGAAGGTCCCTACAGAATAGTAACCCGCATCAACGATGTTGTCTACCGCATCCAGCGAGGACCGAGGGCCAAAATGAAAGTGGTTCATGTGGACCGACTGAGTCGATACAATGGCCGAAATGAGGATGCACTTGTTCGGGACGAACACGTCTAAGAGGGGGGCAGTGTAGCATAATAATAACTACGCCCCCTAAAAATATGACGCAACAAATTCCGAAGTGACTTTTCATTCTGGCAGAATTTTGGTTCGAACTGTCCTTTCATTCGAGGTTCGTGTCTGGGACGAAGTCTCCACAGCTCATGTCAACGAAAGAGACGAATAATATCAGGGATAAAAGGGAATTATAACTGCAAGAATTATTTCTCTTGTTCCAGTGGTCGAAGAATTTGCTAGAAGTTTCTGGCTATCAGAAACTTCTGCTATATAAGGACAGATGGCGATCAAAAAAAGACACAGTAGTTTTTAAACTGTGGCGAGGAGATTAGAAAAGTGTGCAGTGGGCGAAGTTGTAATTCTGTGATAAATTGAAAGTTGAGATTTAAGAAGAAGAAGTAATTAGTTTGGATTTGTGAATTAAGTAATTGAAAGGAGATAAAGTGATTTGAGAGGAAAGAGACCTTGTAAGAAAAGAATTTGCGAAGAATAGTATAGTGTGAACTTGAATTGTTCTATAGACTAGAAAATAAAGAAATAAATTTCACAGAATATCGTTTTATCTACTCGAGCCGTAGCCTGCATATTACAATAGTATAAAGCCTTTTTTTACAACAGTTTCAAACATTTTTGGAATCAGTTGTAATTTGGCTATGGGCCTATAGTTTTCAGTGTTTCCTTTAGAACCAGATTTGTGAATCACCCAACTTTAGCGACATATTAAATATAATCTTAAATGGGTAAGCCAAGCTATTCTTACAAGAAAATTGTCGGGTGCAATAATTGCACGAGACTCTAGTGACGACAGTTCAATAAATATATCATCTTCTGTTAAAGATAAAAACCCCACATTTGTAATTCGGTCACTACTAGAAAATGAACTACAATAGTCAATAGTCTCATTTACAAAATTAGATTGGAAAAATGTTACAAACATGTTACATATTTCATTTAGTTTGTCACTATTAACATCTTTATATGTCATAATAGATGGCAAACCAATAGATTTTCGCTTGGTGTTTATGAATGACCAAAAGACTTTTGGATCGCGTTTAATATTAGTTTCTATAGAAGAAACGAATTAACTATAAACAAATTTCTTTAAAAAATCATAACCTTTACGTAATCGTAGAAATTCAAAACGCGCATTAGGATCAAATTTACTTAGTTTTCAAACTTTATTCATAACATTCTTCAGTCTAGATATACTGTTGTTAAACCAAATGGGCTTATTAGATCGTTTTACTCGCTTAGTTGGCATCGCGTACTCAATTAATTTTTTAAACTAGGTGAAAGCAATCCTAAAAATTTCAAAGTATTTTGCCAATTTACGGAGCTTAAAAAGAGTATTTATAGCATTATAGTCTGCTCTAATGAAATCGAACTTAACACTTTCAGAATCTGAGATCAGAGGTCTCAAAATAGATACATTAAGTGAAACTTCCCACCCATCATGGAAAATACTATTATTAAGCAAAGGGAAATCAGCTGGGCTCAGAGAATCCTCAAGCTCTTCATTTATAAAGATTAGATCTGACACATTTCCCATAGCATTGCGAAATGTATTTAGTTGACGAAAATTGGTAGCAAACATATTTCTAATACTTGAATCTCTTTCTCTTTTAAAACATTAAATGGAAGAGCACATTTTTCGTTATGAGAGAAAACTCAAGTTACGACAGTTGAAATACGTAGTGTTACGGCATATGATAAGCTATCTAAATCATTAACAATATTCATAATGTTTTTTATATGGCTCCTATAAATTACATTAACTGCATCCGGTATGATACATAAAAATATAAACAAATTAAGTCTGTAATTCCAAACAAATAAAAATTAGCACACACGCAAATTTGTTCAATCATACCCGATGAACCAGACAATGTAATTTCTCTAATTTTAAAACATGTTCGGACAGCAAACAGTAGTCCACCACCCCTCTCACAGCCGGTTAGAATGGGTCATCTATCGGTACGGTAGACTTCGAAGTCGTCGGTAAATAATTCAGAAGGTAGTATTCCATTATGCAACCACGTCTCCGTCAGGGCGATAACAGCATACGATCAATCAGCAGCAGCAAGAAAGAATTCCATGACTTTAGTTTTCATTCCTCCCACATTCGGATAGTATAAAGAGAGAGTACAAAATGCATTTGGCAACGGATCTTTAGCAGTATTAGCAATAGCAGCAACAACAGCAGGAGAAAGAGAACGTATTACGTTTGATCATTTAGGTTTAGAGAGCGCATTTAGTTTTTTGGGATAAATTTAAATGAGCGCACTCTGATACTACTGAGCCACATATCCGATTTTAAAAATATATTATATTATAGCCTGCTCTAGAAATTCACAGAACTCATTTGCAGTGACACAAAATCAACTAAAGCTTTATTATTTAGTGAGTACCGAAAGTGATAAGATAAGTTACATTTAAATGCGCTAAGCTGTTCTGAAGTTATACGTGTGCATATCTTTTAAAAAACATTAAAATGCTTATTGCAAGTTTTTTTCTTAATCTGAGATATATTCTCTCGTGGACTTTTGTATGTAGAACTGCTCAAGTCATAACAATTCATAGTACAACAATATTATATATTTTCGTTGGTGGGTGAAAAATCTTTCTAGACACTATAAGCCCGGTGCCCATAGTAGTGTCAGATTTGTACTCACTAAACAACACCACCCTTCTACTGGTTTACTACGACTAAGTTTCCTTATGAAGTAGTTTCAGTATCACAAATTTTCGCGTTGGGCAGGTAGTTTTCCAGCAAAAGCACTTGCTAAAACCCGCCATTAAATGTGGCTGGTCCTTATTTGACTTTTCCAGAATTTGAAGTATAACATTGTTGCAATGACCATGAAGACGAATATGATAAACGGGGGCACATTCGTCAATGGGACACATTTGCCAAAGCCGTTTTCTACACGAAACACGCTGTGTAAACGAAGGCATTTACTGCCGAATACATCCTTTTGTGATCATCTGTGATACCTTGTAGTTTCACAGTTCTTGTTTGGTGTTTACAGAAGTTACAAGTGGTTTTGTGTTTTTTGGCGCGTTTCTGTGATTGGTGTAGTGGTTTGAAACTCAGGTGGTATTAAGTTTCTGTAAACTCCAAGGGTAGCGTCCAGATAACTGGGGAGTATTTTATGTTTTGCTTTTAATGTCGTTGCTTATGATTCACAGTATTTTTTTTCCGTCCTCCTGATGTCATCATTATGATAATGTTTCCGCCATATGACTACCCTACTGCCAGTGTTATGCCTTCGAAGTAGTGTTGATTTAGCTTTTGCAATTGATCGACGTTTTTATTTACTTCATTCATTCATATGATAGATGATTATTGACATCAGGATTTGAGCCGTGAACCAATAGCGTGACATGCAATTATGTTACTACTACACCACGGCCACCCATTTTGTGCGCAATCTCCTCTTTTCGCGTATCAGTTCTTTTATTTTCTGCGAATATTTACCTTGGCTACTTACGACATCTTTCCTCTTATAGGGAGTGTTGTTCACTTAGCGTTCTGTATGACTTCAATAAATCTGCCGACTTCGTCTTCTATTTCATATGATGTTTTAAGCGACATATTCAGATCAATATTTTCTGTACAATATTTCCTAAAACCATCCCAGTTTGTCTTGTTGGTAGTTTTCCCGGCGAAAAGAAGTCAGCATTAAATTACTTGCCGGCTTCGTAAAGTAGTCTGCCTTTAGTTGAGTTTCATTTTGAACACCGAAAGGTGTGCTTCGAATTCTAATCACCACCGACAATAAACTTAGGTCCAAGTGAGTCCAAAAGATTTATAAAGTCGGTCTTTCTTAGTTTGTATCGCGGAGGGCAATAAATAGAAGCAATATTGTCGAGTGTTTATATTTCTTACGAGAACTGTGCTTCATCGGTTTGGTCTCAATAGTTGTATTTATAAAATGTTCAATACAATCTTTAATGAATATGGAAGATCCGCTTCTAGGCCTTTCTGACGGATGGCAAGCATGGTAAGAACAGTGTCCTTTTATTTTTACGTTAGATTTGTTTTTCAAGTGCGTTTCTTAAATTAAGCATATGTCAATATTGTTTTTTCACAAGAATACTTCTAGTTCGTCTATCTTTTCCAGTAGTCCGTATGCGTGTTAATATTTTGAGCATCTGTTTTACATTCATACTTGAGTTCCTGTTTTGAGAGTTTTATGCTCGAGATTCCTCAATATTCTAAATATAAGTTTATTTCTTTTGCTTTGCTCCTCAAGTTTCGTGAGAATTATACTTATATAAAGAACTTGTGAGATTGGATCTGGAGGAAAACCGCTTTTTTTATTTTCATGCGACGCGGCTTGTTCCTACGTTTGCCCGCCAGAAGATGACGGACTTTTTCTTGTACAACTTTCATCTTTTCCTTGACAAGTTTTCTTTCTATTGCTGCTTTCACCGTAGCAACTTTAGATTTTTCCTGTGGTTTTGGGTTCGGGCGCACGTTTTTTTTTAATCGCATCGTGCCTTTTTGAAGCTCTTTGGCAACTTCGCAGCCTTTTTAGTTCGCTGGATGCTTCCCTCTGCAGTTTATACAAGTCGCTGGAGCCTGTTTATCTAAGCTGCACTTTTCCGAAAGATGTTTACCAGCGATCCGACTCATTTGCTGCTTCTCCTTCTTGATAATATTTACACCGTCCAGAATTTCAAAGCCTTTAACTTGAAGATCCTTCAGAATGTCTTCTTTGGTACATGTATGGTGGAGACCTCTTGCTAGACCCGCAGTGGCCTTTCTAGCTTGTTTTCGTAAGTGTACCATTGGATCTTCTCGGTATTTAATTTCTGGGTCACTGCTCGGTAACCGCCGGAATCATCGACGTTAATTTTCCAGAAGTCATTGCGCAATAACGTTACCTTGAATGTCGATACCAACGTTTGTTTGGGGAGGCAATGCAATTTATTATAATCCAATTAAGTTTATTGGGGGCGGAGGACGTAATTTTGTTTTGATTTGTTTCGCTCGCGACTCCTTTTGCTTGTGTTCTCTTTGTGGCTCAACTTCGGATGAAGAACCAGCTCTTAATTTTTTACTTGGTCTTTTCTTAGACTACGATTCTTGTGTTAGCACATCTTCGTCCAAGTGATATTCACGACTAGCTGAGCGGGGTTGGCTACCGTCGTGTTCTTTTTGGAGATGACAGTTCCCTAGATCCTAATTTTCTTCTCAGAGTAGGTCTACATCTTTCTTAAGCGCCTGGTAAAGTAACTCCATTTTGTTAAGCTTCATACGGAGTTCGTTGTTTTCCCCCTCAAGCTTTTGCGTTTCTCTGAGTCTCGTTTTTCGCACATTAGCGCTTCCGATGGACTTCTTTTCCCTGATATATTCGACCTTGGTGGTGGTGATTGAGATACCCTTGAACTTTTCGTAAAAGGGTCAAAGAACTGCAATAAATGGCTCTCCTCAGAATCCGCAGAGCTGACCTGAATTGAGGGTGGATTTTATAGTGAACCTGGACTGCCACCTGGGGTAGTATATCTTTTTGTTTTGCTCAATGCATACGCTACATTCGGTATACGGAGGGTGGATTTTTTAGTACAACAATATGACCCATGTCTAATTGTATAACCGAAATATAAAATTTGATGAGGCAGGTGAATAGTTTTCTCACGACTATTTTTCTCAGACTATAAAATGCATTTCTTGGGTGTTCAGGTTCCTGATGTCAAAGACATTGAAATCGTCTGAGTTGTTCTCTAGTTATATGGCAAGAAAGCAAATGGAACGATAAAACACGGAACAATATAAAGTGCTTATTTTTAGCTACCTAGTGTCCTCGCGGACTTTTTGTGGATCTATTTGAAATCCAGAAGTCTCTCATATACTGTTTTCACATACCGCTTGGCTTTCATATCGAATTTACTGCATCGTACTGATCATTTTTTTACAACTTCGGTGCTTATATATGTAGCTTCATGGCCCAGCGTGCTGATACCGGGAGGAATTAGCATATAATGCACTGAACAAAACCGCATCAAAATTGGCTAACTAGTTCCTGAGCTATGAAGGGTCACGCAGACAGACAGAGAGAGAATTATTTTAATTTGTAATGTGTTGATAATGTACGGAGTTGACATATAGTCTAGTAAGTGCTCAGAAATGTTTGTGTTTAAGTAGTTCTTGAATTATAGACCGTCACGCATACAGAGAGGGAAATATTTTCAATTTTATAATGTGTAGGGATCAGCCGGTAAGTAACAGAGAATGTTGATTTGAGGGACAGAATGAACAGAAATGGAACTTAGTATACCAGCTAATAGAGCTATTTACCACACACTTCAGGAATGCTTTTAATAGATCATGGCGCAAAGAAGCTAGGGTTCTTTCATCTTTTTTTAAAAATCAAAATTTTAGCTTGGAGGTGCAATCACTTATTACCTGTTTAACCCCCTGTGGATTGGGGTACAGAATATACTCACGGTAGAAATGCCTGTCGTAAAAGGCGACTAAAATGCCAACCTGTCGTCTTTCTTGAGATAACGGTAATACAAATTATGCAATGAACAAAACTAACGGTATTGATACCCCAGGTGGCAGCCCAGTTCAACTGGAAAATTCACCCTCGCAAGAGGCATGCTCTATAGATTCTGGGGAGAGCTTTTTATTGCATCAAAATTTAATTAACACATTTAGGAAAAGCACAAGGCTGGAAAGATTTCCGCTTCAAAAAGCTTCTCCTAAAGCGAAAATAAGAGTCTCGCGAACCCGGATGTGTTAATTCAGGAAACGTAAATCTTGAAACAGAGTACTCTGGAAAAATAAAACACCGAGTTCCGACAGAGGCTCGACGAAATGGAGCTATTATATCGGGAGCTCAAAAGCAAAGTTGAGAAACTTGAATCAGAGAATAAAGTATCTTTGTTTCAAAACGAGTCTTCACAAATATAGACAGTTATTCATAGTGAGTCTTCTCCGGGTAGCCATCACTACAGTATGGACGAAGAAGAACTCGCGCGCGAAACGGATTGGATATTTAAACGAAGACCATCTAAAAAGCGTATAGCCAGCTCATCGCCCGTGTTTGTCACGCAACACGAACTTAATCACAAAGCGTAGCGAAAAACAGAAAAGCAAATTGAAAGCAAACGCGCCCCTCCTCCAACAAATCTCACAAAAGTTACACAACTCAAAAAATGCAATAATTGAACTAGCACCAAAAAAGACTCCTCAAACTGTAGCCCAACATATTTATCAAAAGTTCACTTGTGAATCCTAAACCGCACGGACGTGTTTTCCCCATCTTTCAAATTGTTTTTCTCTATTTTTTTTTATTTTAAACGAACTTTTTTACCGCCACTTTCGCACAGTAAACACCGCTTTCGCCTTTTACCGTCGATACGGAGTTTTTGCAAACTGTCTATTTTCCATTTTTTTGCGTTTGGGTTAGTGACACTTGATACTGTCATATTGAATAATACTCTTTTTAAATTTGAGAAGCTGTGTGTTATAATCAGCTGTCAGTGTTATTTGACTCTCTCACGATCCATTCTTTTATCATTCTGAGTCGGTAATACACTGTCCTAAGCCCTAGTTCACACTATTCTAAAGCTTTATCCTATTTTGCCCACGATACATAAAATTAAAAAAAAAATTGTGCGGAATGCAAACATGAATATAGAGTCAACGATACTTATATATCCTGTGATGGTTGAAATTTGGATCTCCTACCAATGAGCCCAGAAATGAAGGAGAGTATGTGGCGGACCTTAGGGAAAGGCTTAGGGACATACACCAAAGGACCAGAAGCCAGATTAAGATGACGAGCGACCGCATGAAGACCAGGTATGATGCCAAGGCAACAACGTCAGGATTCCAGGAAGGAGATCTGGTGTGGCTGTATAATCCCCATCGCCAAAAGGGGGAATCACCTAAATTACAGAGGAACTGGGAAGGTCCCTACAGAATAGTAACCCGCATCAACGATGTTGTCTACCGCATCCAGCGAGGACCGAGGGCCAAAATGAAAGTGGTTCATGTGGACCGACTGAGTCGATACAATGGCCGAAATGAGGATGCACTTGTTCGGGACGAACACGTCTAAGAGGGGGGCAGTGTAGCATAATAATAACTACGCCCCCTAAAAATATGACGCAACAAATTCCGAAGTGACTTTTCATTCTGGCAGAATTTTGGTTCGAACTGTCCTTTCATTCGAGGTTCGTGTCTGGGACGAAGTCTCCACAGCTCATGTCAACGAAAGAGACGAATAATATCAGGGATAAAAGGGAATTATAACTGCAAGAATTATTTCTCTTGTTCCAGTGGTCGAAGAATTTGCTAGAAGTTTCTGGCTATCAGAAACTTCTGCTATATAAGGACAGATGGCGATCAAAAAAAGACACAGTAGTTTTTAAACTGTGGCGAGGAGATTAGAAAAGTGTGCAGTGGGCGAAGTTGTAATTCTGTGATAAATTGAAAGTTGAGATTTAAGAAGAAGAAGTAATTAGTTTGGATTTGTGAATTAAGTAATTGAAAGGAGATAAAGTGATTTGAGAGGAAAGAGACCTTGTAAGAAAAGAATTTGCGAAGAATAGTATAGTGTGAACTTGAATTGTTCTATAGACTAGAAAATAAAGAAATAAATTTCACAGAATATCGTTTTATCTACTCGAGCCGTAGCCTGCATATTACAATAGTATAAAGCCTTTTTTTACAACAGTTTCAAACATTTTTGGAATCAGTTGTAATTTGGCTATGGGCCTATAGTTTTCAGTGTTTCCTTTAGAACCAGATTTGTGAATCACCCAACTTTAGCGACATATTAAATATAATCTTAAATGGGTAAGCCAAGCTATTCTTACAAGAAAATTGTCGGGTGCAATAATTGCACGAGACTCTAGTGACGACAGTTCAATAAATATATCATCTTCTGTTAAAGATAAAAACCCCACATTTGTAATTCGGTCACTACTAGAAAATGAACTACAATAGTCAATAGTCTCATTTACAAAATTAGATTGGAAAAATGTTACAAACATGTTACATATTTCATTTAGTTTGTCACTATTAACATCTTTATATGTCATAATAGATGGCAAACCAATAGATTTTCGCTTGGTGTTTATGAATGACCAAAAGACTTTTGGATCGCGTTTAATATTAGTTTCTATAGAAGAAACGAATTAACTATAAACAAATTTCTTTAAAAAATCATAACCTTTACGTAATCGTAGAAATTCAAAACGCGCATTAGGATCAAATTTACTTAGTTTTCAAACTTTATTCATAACATTCTTCAGTCTAGATATACTGTTGTTAAACCAAATGGGCTTATTAGATCGTTTTACTCGCTTAGTTGGCATCGCGTACTCAATTAATTTTTTAAACTAGGTGAAAGCAATCCTAAAAATTTCAAAGTATTTTGCCAATTTACGGAGCTTAAAAAGAGTATTTATAGCATTATAGTCTGCTCTAATGAAATCGAACTTAACACTTTCAGAATCTGAGATCAGAGGTCTCAAAATAGATACATTAAGTGAAACTTCCCACCCATCATGGAAAATACTATTATTAAGCAAAGGGAAATCAGCTGGGCTCAGAGAATCCTCAAGCTCTTCATTTATAAAGATTAGATCTGACACATTTCCCATAGCATTGCGAAATGTATTTAGTTGACGAAAATTGGTAGCAAACATATTTCTAATACTTGAATCTCTTTCTCTTTTAAAACATTAAATGGAAGAGCACATTTTTCGTTATGAGAGAAAACTCAAGTTACGACAGTTGAAATACGTAGTGTTACGGCATATGATAAGCTATCTAAATCATTAACAATATTCATAATGTTTTTTATATGGCTCCTATAAATTACATTAACTGCATCCGGTATGATACATAAAAATATAAACAAATTAAGTCTGTAATTCCAAACAAATAAAAATTAGCACACACGCAAATTTGTTCAATCATACCCGATGAACCAGACAATGTAATTTCTCTAATTTTAAAACATGTTCGGACAGCAAACAGTAGTCCACCACCCCTCTCACAGCCGGTTAGAATGGGTCATCTATCGGTACGGTAGACTTCGAAGTCGTCGGTAAATAATTCAGAAGGTAGTATTCCATTATGCAACCACGTCTCCGTCAGGGCGATAACAGCATACGATCAATCAGCAGCAGCAAGAAAGAATTCCATGACTTTAGTTTTCATTCCTCCCACATTCGGATAGTATAAAGAGAGAGTACAAAATGCATTTGGCAACGGATCTTTAGCAGTATTAGCAATAGCAGCAACAACAGCAGGAGAAAGAGAACGTATTACGTTTGATCATTTAGGTTTAGAGAGCGCATTTAGTTTTTTGGGATAAATTTAAATGAGCGCACTCTGATACTACTGAGCCACATATCCGATTTTAAAAATATATTATATTATAGCCTGCTCTAGAAATTCACAGAACTCATTTGCAGTGACACAAAATCAACTAAAGCTTTATTATTTAGTGAGTACCGAAAGTGATAAGATAAGTTACATTTAAATGCGCTAAGCTGTTCTGAAGTTATACGTGTGCATATCTTTTAAAAAACATTAAAATGCTTATTGCAAGTTTTTTTCTTAATCTGAGATATATTCTCTCGTGGACTTTTGTATGTAGAACTGCTCAAGTCATAACAATTCATAGTACAACAATATTATATATTTTCGTTGGTGGGTGAAAAATCTTTCTAGACACTATAAGCCCGGTGCCCATAGTAGTGTCAGATTTGTACTCACTAAACAACACCACCCTTCTACTGGTTTACTACGACTAAGTTTCCTTATGAAGTAGTTTCAGTATCACAAATTTTCGCGTTGGGCAGGTAGTTTTCCAGCAAAAGCACTTGCTAAAACCCGCCATTAAATGTGGCTGGTCCTTATTTGACTTTTCCAGAATTTGAAGTATAACATTGTTGCAATGACCATGAAGACGAATATGATAAACGGGGGCACATTCGTCAATGGGACACATTTGCCAAAGCCGTTTTCTACACGAAACACGCTGTGTAAACGAAGGCATTTACTGCCGAATACATCCTTTTGTGATCATCTGTGATACCTTGTAGTTTCACAGTTCTTGTTTGGTGTTTACAGAAGTTACAAGTGGTTTTGTGTTTTTTGGCGCGTTTCTGTGATTGGTGTAGTGGTTTGAAACTCAGGTGGTATTAAGTTTCTGTAAACTCCAAGGGTAGCGTCCAGATAACTGGGGAGTATTTTATGTTTTGCTTTTAATGTCGTTGCTTATGATTCACAGTATTTTTTTTCCGTCCTCCTGATGTCATCATTATGATAATGTTTCCGCCATATGACTACCCTACTGCCAGTGTTATGCCTTCGAAGTAGTGTTGATTTAGCTTTTGCAATTGATCGACGTTTTTATTTACTTCATTCATTCATATGATAGATGATTATTGACATCAGGATTTGAGCCGTGAACCAATAGCGTGACATGCAATTATGTTACTACTACACCACGGCCACCCATTTTGTGCGCAATCTCCTCTTTTCGCGTATCAGTTCTTTTATTTTCTGCGAATATTTACCTTGGCTACTTACGACATCTTTCCTCTTATAGGGAGTGTTGTTCACTTAGCGTTCTGTATGACTTCAATAAATCTGCCGACTTCGTCTTCTATTTCATATGATGTTTTAAGCGACATATTCAGATCAATATTTTCTGTACAATATTTCCTAAAACCATCCCAGTTTGTCTTGTTGGTAGTTTTCCCGGCGAAAAGAAGTCAGCATTAAATTACTTGCCGGCTTCGTAAAGTAGTCTGCCTTTAGTTGAGTTTCATTTTGAACACCGAAAGGTGTGCTTCGAATTCTAATCACCACCGACAATAAACTTAGGTCCAAGTGAGTCCAAAAGATTTATAAAGTCGGTCTTTCTTAGTTTGTATCGCGGAGGGCAATAAATAGAAGCAATATTGTCGAGTGTTTATATTTCTTACGAGAACTGTGCTTCATCGGTTTGGTCTCAATAGTTGTATTTATAAAATGTTCAATACAATCTTTAATGAATATGGAAGATCCGCTTCTAGGCCTTTCTGACGGATGGCAAGCATGGTAAGAACAGTGTCCTTTTATTTTTACGTTAGATTTGTTTTTCAAGTGCGTTTCTTAAATTAAGCATATGTCAATATTGTTTTTTCACAAGAATACTTCTAGTTCGTCTATCTTTTCCAGTAGTCCGTATGCGTGTTAATATTTTGAGCATCTGTTTTACATTCATACTTGAGTTCCTGTTTTGAGAGTTTTATGCTCGAGATTCCTCAATATTCTAAATATAAGTTTATTTCTTTTGCTTTGCTCCTCAAGTTTCGTGAGAATTATACTTATATAAAGAACTTGTGAGATTGGATCTGGAGGAAAACCGCTTTTTTTATTTTCATGCGACGCGGCTTGTTCCTACGTTTGCCCGCCAGAAGATGACGGACTTTTTCTTGTACAACTTTCATCTTTTCCTTGACAAGTTTTCTTTCTATTGCTGCTTTCACCGTAGCAACTTTAGATTTTTCCTGTGGTTTTGGGTTCGGGCGCACGTTTTTTTTTAATCGCATCGTGCCTTTTTGAAGCTCTTTGGCAACTTCGCAGCCTTTTTAGTTCGCTGGATGCTTCCCTCTGCAGTTTATACAAGTCGCTGGAGCCTGTTTATCTAAGCTGCACTTTTCCGAAAGATGTTTACCAGCGATCCGACTCATTTGCTGCTTCTCCTTCTTGATAATATTTACACCGTCCAGAATTTCAAAGCCTTTAACTTGAAGATCCTTCAGAATGTCTTCTTTGGTACATGTATGGTGGAGACCTCTTGCTAGACCCGCAGTGGCCTTTCTAGCTTGTTTTCGTAAGTGTACCATTGGATCTTCTCGGTATTTAATTTCTGGGTCACTGCTCGGTAACCGCCGGAATCATCGACGTTAATTTTCCAGAAGTCATTGCGCAATAACGTTACCTTGAATGTCGATACCAACGTTTGTTTGGGGAGGCAATGCAATTTATTATAATCCAATTAAGTTTATTGGGGGCGGAGGACGTAATTTTGTTTTGATTTGTTTCGCTCGCGACTCCTTTTGCTTGTGTTCTCTTTGTGGCTCAACTTCGGATGAAGAACCAGCTCTTAATTTTTTACTTGGTCTTTTCTTAGACTACGATTCTTGTGTTAGCACATCTTCGTCCAAGTGATATTCACGACTAGCTGAGCGGGGTTGGCTACCGTCGTGTTCTTTTTGGAGATGACAGTTCCCTAGATCCTAATTTTCTTCTCAGAGTAGGTCTACATCTTTCTTAAGCGCCTGGTAAAGTAACTCCATTTTGTTAAGCTTCATACGGAGTTCGTTGTTTTCCCCCTCAAGCTTTTGCGTTTCTCTGAGTCTCGTTTTTCGCACATTAGCGCTTCCGATGGACTTCTTTTCCCTGATATATTCGACCTTGGTGGTGGTGATTGAGATACCCTTGAACTTTTCGTAAAAGGGTCAAAGAACTGCAATAAATGGCTCTCCTCAGAATCCGCAGAGCTGACCTGAATTGAGGGTGGATTTTATAGTGAACCTGGACTGCCACCTGGGGTAGTATATCTTTTTGTTTTGCTCAATGCATACGCTACATTCGGTATACGGAGGGTGGATTTTTTAGTACAACAATATGACCCATGTCTAATTGTATAACCGAAATATAAAATTTGATGAGGCAGGTGAATAGTTTTCTCACGACTATTTTTCTCAGACTATAAAATGCATTTCTTGGGTGTTCAGGTTCCTGATGTCAAAGACATTGAAATCGTCTGAGTTGTTCTCTAGTTATATGGCAAGAAAGCAAATGGAACGATAAAACACGGAACAATATAAAGTGCTTATTTTTAGCTACCTAGTGTCCTCGCGGACTTTTTGTGGATCTATTTGAAATCCAGAAGTCTCTCATATACTGTTTTCACATACCGCTTGGCTTTCATATCGAATTTACTGCATCGTACTGATCATTTTTTTACAACTTCGGTGCTTATATATGTAGCTTCATGGCCCAGCGTGCTGATACCGGGAGGAATTAGCATATAATGCACTGAACAAAACCGCATCAAAATTGGCTAACTAGTTCCTGAGCTATGAAGGGTCACGCAGACAGACAGAGAGAGAATTATTTTAATTTGTAATGTGTTGATAATGTACGGAGTTGACATATAGTCTAGTAAGTGCTCAGAAATGTTTGTGTTTAAGTAGTTCTTGAATTATAGACCGTCACGCATACAGAGAGGGAAATATTTTCAATTTTATAATGTGTAGGGATCAGCCGGTAAGTAACAGAGAATGTTGATTTGAGGGACAGAATGAACAGAAATGGAACTTAGTATACCAGCTAATAGAGCTATTTACCACACACTTCAGGAATGCTTTTAATAGATCATGGCGCAAAGAAGCTAGGGTTCTTTCATCTTTTTTTAAAAATCAAAATTTTAGCTTGGAGGTGCAATCACTTATTACCTGTTTAACCCCCTGTGGATTGGGGTACAGAATATACTCACGGTAGAAATGCCTGTCGTAAAAGGCGACTAAAATGCCAACCTGTCGTCTTTCTTGAGATAACGGTAATACAAATTATGCAATGAACAAAACTAACGGTATTGATACCCCAGGTGGCAGCCCAGTTCAACTGGAAAATTCACCCTCGCAAGAGGCATGCTCTATAGATTCTGGGGAGAGCTTTTTATTGCATCAAAATTTAATTAACACATTTAGGAAAAGCACAAGGCTGGAAAGATTTCCGCTTCAAAAAGCTTCTCCTAAAGCGAAAATAAGAGTCTCGCGAACCCGGATGTGTTAATTCAGGAAACGTAAATCTTGAAACAGAGTACTCTGGAAAAATAAAACACCGAGTTCCGACAGAGGCTCGACGAAATGGAGCTATTATATCGGGAGCTCAAAAGCAAAGTTGAGAAACTTGAATCAGAGAATAAAGTATCTTTGTTTCAAAACGAGTCTTCACAAATATAGACAGTTATTCATAGTGAGTCTTCTCCGGGTAGCCATCACTACAGTATGGACGAAGAAGAACTCGCGCGCGAAACGGATTGGATATTTAAACGAAGACCATCTAAAAAGCGTATAGCCAGCTCATCGCCCGTGTTTGTCACGCAACACGAACTTAATCACAAAGCGTAGCGAAAAACAGAAAAGCAAATTGAAAGCAAACGCGCCCCTCCTCCAACAAATCTCACAAAAGTTACACAACTCAAAAAATGCAATAATTGAACTAGCACCAAAAAAGACTCCTCAAACTGTAGCCCAACATATTTATCAAAAGTTCACTTGTGAATCCTAAACCGCACGGACGTGTTTTCCCCATCTTTCAAATTGTTTTTCTCTATTTTTTTTTATTTTAAACGAACTTTTTTACCGCCACTTTCGCACAGTAAACACCGCTTTCGCCTTTTACCGTCGATACGGAGTTTTTGCAAACTGTCTATTTTCCATTTTTTTGCGTTTGGGTTAGTGACACTTGATACTGTCATATTGAATAATACTCTTTTTAAATTTGAGAAGCTGTGTGTTATAATCAGCTGTCAGTGTTATTTGACTCTCTCACGATCCATTCTTTTATCATTCTGAGTCGGTAATACACTGTCCTAAGCCCTAGTTCACACTATTCTAAAGCTTTATCCTATTTTGCCCACGATACATAAAATTAAAAAAAAAATTGTGCGGAATGCAAACATGAATATAGAGTCAACGATACTTATATATCCTGTGATGGTTGCCTCAATTTATTCCACACAAAATGTGTCAAACTGACGGCCAGAATTGGGGATGTTTTAAGGTGTACAACTCCCAATGGACTCCAGTGGTTTTGTACGGGTTGCAGAAAGTTTTCGACTTCTTCGCTATTACGATTGCTTGCTGAGTGTAGACGGGAGTCTAAACACATTTCAATGGAGTTTGACCATCTTCAGTCTCTTTTTCAAGAACATTTGGCAAAGTGTGACAAACTTTTTGATCTTGTGTGTTGTAATGAAGCTGCTTCGATGGATAGCCATATTCAACAACCTAAATCTTCTAGGTCAAAAACAAGTGCTAAAACGAAGAAAAATGACCTCGTCTTATCAACTGAAGTCATCGCTAGTGCAATATCTCTGGGTGACTGCGGAATGTCTGCAATTGACTTACCTCTGCCAGCTGCTACTCCTCTGGTAAGTCCACAACTTACCCCTCAACATTTGGGGAATATACCTATTACCAGCCCAATCTCATCGTTGTTACCTACTGTGGATACTACTCATCAATTTTCTCAAACCTCTACATCTGCCACATTAGTAGTAGTAAAAAGACCTCCCCGAAAGTCTATTTTTATTTCGAGGTTGCCTTCTGCTACCAGTGTGGATGACATAATAAATTACATAAAAACTAAAATTAACCTGCCGGGACCGCTCATCAAATGTGTCAAGTACAGCTTTAAGGAGCCTGTTTACACCAGATCTCTATTTTAATCTACTTCTGTCTAATAATTTTTGGCCTGATGGGACATTGATACACGAATTTATTCCTCGGACCAGAAATACTCCATCGTTGACAACATCTGTACCATCTACCACTACTTTGCATCCAAAAAACGATTGAGTACAACTCAATCACAAACTTCTTCACTTCATTCTACCCCTTGCTCTCCTCCGAAAACATTTCATTTGTACTACCAAAAATCTGGTGGACTTCGTACTAAAATGGAACAAGTGTCTCTTTTTTCTTCTTCGGCTCAGTATGACATTATCGTTCTTACTGAGACTTGGCTGAAAATGAATCATCAAAGTGCTGAAATGTTTAATTCTCAACAATACGCCGTTTTCTGCAAAGATCGCTGATACGAAGTGTTGGACTGTTAGAGGGGAGGTGGAGGAATGATCGCCGTGCTTTCTTCATTGCCATGTACTCAAGTCTGTATACCCTCATCAACTGCTACATTAGATATGACCAATTAATACTTAATGTAAAATTCATTAGTGAAGTTTATTTAGTTGTTAGTTATATTCCACCAAGAAGTTCTTATCAGCTATATATGGCTCATATTGAAAATATTTCTTCCATTCTTACGGCTTCAAAAGATAATCAGCACATTATTTTAATTGGAGATTTTAATTTACCTAATATAAAATAGACATATGATTCGGGTGAATCTCTGCTAGTACCTTATAGCGTAAGGTACATTATTAAATGCATTTCACTAATGCATTTAATAATGTACTTTACCTAGCCTTCGTTGATCCTGAATTGAGCGTAAATATCAGCAATTCCATGTTTCCCCTTTTTCCTAATTGGATCTTTCATGTTTCTTTTAGTTTGCATTTCGAATTTTATCAGTATTTCAGACCGGCAGTTTCCGGTTCCAATTTAAAATATAATTTTCTAAAGCTAATTTTGAAAATATTGCGTTACATCTCAATAATGTTGATTGGCCAGTACTGTTAAATAATGCAAATTTGCTTGACTCCTATAATATATTTATTGAGATTGTAAAGGTGACAATTGATAAGTACATATACTCCTAAGGTAAAACCAATTACTAGCTTTAAACCAATTTGGTATAACAAAAGACTTATAAATTTAAACAATAGAAAAAATTAAATATACAAGCAACTTCGCAAAACAAATAATAAAAATAATAATGCGGATCTTTATAAGCTATATCGGTTGCTTCAGAAACAGTTTGAGGTTTTAAATAAATTTCAATACAAAAAATATATTTTTTCCGTGGAATCCAACTTAAAAGTCAATAGAAAGAGTTTTTGGACCTTCATCAATACTAAAAAAACAATCTAATGGCATACCTAACTGCATGCACCATAAGGGTGTAACATCCTCTGATCTTTCAACTACATATATGTAATCTGTTTGCAAAACATTTTCAATCTGTGTACACTAATAGACCGTATGTTGTTCCAAATTCAACTAATAGCAATATCTCATCCAATTTTATTAATATTGGTAGTTTGGCTTTATCAATATCTGAAATAGAATTGGCACTATCTAAATTGAAATCTGATAAACGTCATGGCGTTGATGGCATTCCCCCAATTATCCTACAAATGTGTGCCGATGCATTTGCTTTTCCGTTCCATTTGATCTTCAACCGTTTTTTGGAAGATGGGGACTTTGTCAACATATGGATGAGATTTTTTTTTTTTTTTTGATGCATTTTTTATTTTTCAATTCATTATACCTTACATGCTATTCTAACTTACTGGCCCTATGCGGGCGCTCTAAGCTAAACCTAATACTTAAAACTATGTCTTTCGACGTAACTTACTTTAGTTCTTTATTTATTTTATTATTTTTTTTATTGTTTATTACTAAGAAAAAATTTTAATTAAGTGAAAAAACTTAGTAAACGAACTTATTTTGATTGTTCTTATATATAAAACTTAAAAAGCTACCTTAAAATAAATCTTAAGCTACCTTATTCTACCTTAACCTATCTTATTCTACCTTACGTAATTCTCTACGTACTATTTTTTTTTTTTTTTTTTTTTCATCCAAGTGCTGCGGATTTTTTATTAAAATTTTTTTTTTTTTTTTTTTTTTTTTTTTTTTTTTTGTATTATTATTATTATCTACAATCTACCTAAACCTAAACTATGTAAGTCGGCCATGAGCAATGTACAGCCAACCTTGAACATCAAACAGGCTACCCTGGATTATGAGGAAACGACGAGGGAGTTCCCCCTCTTTCGGCTAGCCACCAGAAATGTCCGTACTGACGCTGTACGTCCTCAATATCGCGACTTGATACCGCCCTACTGAACCGGAGACGCTCCACACTGCTGTGTGCAACGTCTCTGTCGTAGTTGAGTCGCCTATCCACACCTTTCCGAGCAACATGGAAGATTAGCGGCACTGCCAATCTGTCCTGGATCAGACCTTTCTCATCAAAATAGAGGAACGCCTCCGGGGGGACAAAGCCGTTAAGGCGCACTCTCTCGTGATGCTCGTAATTAGGGTAATAAGCCCCGGAGATCAGGTTGTTCGTCGAGCTCATTGCTCTTGCAATGTGCCTTCGAATCAGCTTGATAACGAAATTATCCACTCTTATTAGGTTAGCCCTGTTGTATAGGACCTTATTGGGATAGAATTTTATGTACTGGGACTCTGGTGTTCTGTACAAATGAAGGCAGGCCCGAAGGCAAGCCCTCTCAAACACCCGAATCTTTTCCAACAAGCTTGCTCCCACGTTGAACCACACGGGACATCCAAATACGAGCATTGGCCGAATGAGGGCCATGTAGCAGATTACCTTTACCCTTGCATCGAGTTGCTTGCTATAAAAAAGTCTCTTTGTAAGGACAAAAGCACCTTTGGCTCTGGCCAGAGCAGCATCTATATGTTTGTTAAAATATAGATATTGGTCTAACCAGAGCCCCAGGTATCTGACTACACTTCGACACGCAAGTGGCTGTCCGTGCGGTCCCACGATTGAGAACTTCCGCCAATTCTTTCTGGTATCCCTAGAGGCCCCAGACAACGGCATCCTAAAAAGAATGGTTTCCGATTTCTGGAAGTTGATCTTCAACTTCCAGTCATCGCAATATCGCTGAATCTTGTCGAAGTCACGTTGCAAGAGAAATGCAATGACCTCAATTTTTGGTCCTGATCTGTACGCAATCAAGTCGTCTGCGTACGCTATGGCATGGTGAAGTGATCCTATGAGATCACTTGTGTAAATGTTGAAAAGGATCGGTGAATTAACCGCACCTTGTTGCAGACCGTTTTTAATTAGAAATGTTACAGCAGAAGTCACATTGCCATTTTTGACAATGAACTGTCTACTGGTGAGCATGTTATAAAGTATGTACAGCAGTGGTTTGCTTATGCCCAGCCTGCTTAGCTTGTAGAAGAGTCCCTCTAACCATACGGTGTCGAAGGCCTTCTCCAAGTCAATCAGGCAGGCACCCGTGCATTGGTTCTTGCTTTTGTGCCATTGGATATCCGATACCAGTTTAGACGCGGCATGTATTGTATCATGCCCCGCCTTAAAACCGAATTGATTATCCGGAATTATATTATTGTTCTCAGTCCACTTCTGCAGGGCTCTATTGATCACTTTTTCGAATACCTTGCTGATGTTCGGAAGGAGACTTATCGACCGAAGATTTGCCGGATTGGAGGTGTCCTTACCCCTTTTGGGGATGGGTTGTATCACTGCTGTTTTCCAATGCGCTGGATAATGTGCATTATTCAGCGCATTGTTAAACAGAGTTGTGTAAATGTCCACCGCTTCTAGAGGGAGATGTCAAAGCACAATGTTCGACACTCCGTCGATTCCCACTGATTTCTTCTTTCTCAATGATGCGAAGATCGTTTGGAGTTCTACCTTCGATACGTACGGGGGATGTACCCTTTCATTGGCGATGGCATTGTTTGCCAAGTTTTCGTCATTGAACCCGGTAAAACCAGTATTCTCGGATCGCCAGTGCTCTATATCATTTCGAAGGTAGAAGTTGTGCACAGGGACGCGATTTTCCAGGTCGTGGTTCGGGCAAATGGTATCATTCACCTTACACACTTCCTGGAAAGTCGCTCCTATAGCCTCTACCTTCTCCTGCGGAACTTCGATCACAAAGAAGTTGTCATCCTCTACTGCGTTATCTGGATCTATACCTGCTGTTATTAGTATTTGTCCATTGTTCGTCGTTCGGGGGATTTTAAGACACGGAAGGTCGTTTTGATTATTCCTCCGAAATATTTTATTTATTTGCGGGAACATACTCGGGTATGGATGAGATCTTTTATATTGCATGTTCATAAGTCTGGACCTAGGCAAGAAATATCTAATTATCGCCCTATCTGCAAAATCTCAACTATTCCCAAGTTAATTTGTGATAAAATCACACCTATTTTAAAATGAGTTATTTCCCCTTACTAACATGGCTTTGTTTCTGGTAGGTCTACTTGCACAAATCTTTCAATTTTTTGCAATTATGTTTTAAATGGTCTAGAGAAGGGTTATGGCATTATGATGTTATTTACACAGACTTTTCTAAGGCATTTGATAGAGTGAATCATGATATCCTTCTAATGAAATTGAAGAGTATTGGATTACATCCTAACTTCCTAAAATGGATCAACTCCTACTTAAGAGATCGTATACAGTAAGTAAATGACGTACTTTCTGTACCAGTTTATGCATATTCAGGAGTTCCACAGGGTAGTCATATTGTCCCACTGCTCTTTCTTTTATTCATCAACGATATTCCTGAAATCATCTCAAATTCACATTGTCTAATGTATACCGATGACTTAAAAAATGTTCGCTGTATAAAAACTTAGCAAGGAAGATCTTGAAAGATTATCAATCTGGTGCAGTGATAACTTTTTACACTTAAACATCTCGAAATACCATCATTACACTTAAACATCTCGAAATGCCACCCAATGGTGGCTATCGTAACTTCTCTTCAATCCATTACATTTATAAGATTAGCAATATGCCATTAGCATATTGCTATTTCAAAAAAAGACCTTGGTGTAATTTTTGACCATAAACTTAACTTTCTTTTTTCGTTGCTAAAGGTAACTCAATGTTGGGCTTTGTTCTACGCAATTCGAAAGATTTTTCTGACCCTCATACCCTAAAATGCCTCTTTTTTGCCTTTGTAAGATCTACTTTTGAGTACTGCTGTGTAGTCTGGAATCCATTTTATGAGATTCACTCTGTTAGAATTGAGAAGATCCAAAAACGATTTACGAGAGTTATTATGTGGAGACTCCGTTGGAACATAAAAAGATTAAAGATGTTTGGAATTCTGCCTCTTTATTTTCGAAGAAAATATTTCATAATTATGTTTATTCGTGTTTTGGTTAATTGTCTTATCGATTGCCCCTATCTTTTGTCCCTAATTGGGTTCTATGCTCCTACACGTGTTCTTAGAAATCGTTTTTTATTTCATGTTCCTTTTCATAGAGTCAATTATGCCTTTAATGAACCTTTATCTAGGTGCTGTGCTTAAGAGAAGCAAACACTGTGTGCGATCTAATTGAATTTGATCTTAATAGAAATAAATTTAAATGTATATTAATTCTAGCTTTAAATAACTTTGGTTTTCAAACTAGGTCAAAGTACCTTCGAAAAAAATGACACATTTTCAGTTGTGGTCCAACCTGTGTAGCGAACGGGTGTGTATATCAGACATAAAAAGTGATTTTTTTTGTATTGTGTCATTTACGTGAATAAAAAGTAAAATTAACCGTGTAACATTTCCACTTAAAACAGTTTAGCTGATCAAATGTGAAGAAAAAATTTGTATTATTTTGAGTTGAGCTACTTCAGCCGATTAAGGTAAATATGAAGAATTGGTTATATTTTGAGTTATGTCACTGTTGATTTATGATCAATTGACACTTAGAGTTATGTCAGTTTAGATGTTTATTTAAGGTTTAAGTTTTTTAAGTTTCACTGAAGACTGAACGGTTTTATATAAAAAAAAGACATTTTAGTTGTTTATGCTGAATATTTTTTGCATACTTATTTCAAAGTTATTTTATTTTTAACTATTTTTTTGTTCATAATTCGACTTATGACACTTTTGATGCATGGATTTTAAATGAGTTCCATTTCAGTGTTTGACGAACCATAATTGATCATACATCCAATAAGTCGGACAAGATGTATGGTGCAAATGGCAGTTGCATCCTTACAAAATGAGGAATCTATTCCTACGACAAGTGATGATGCTATACAAAATAAGGAAAACCAGCCAAGTAACTTCGCATCAACTTCAACCTCTGCTCAAGATCACCGTGAACTGCTTGATACACAAAATACTGAAGGTGATAATGTTTACGAAGTTTCGAGCAATTCAGAGTGTCCCACCATGGTTCGTTTCACTAAGCTTCAACACAGAAATTACAACATTTCGCCTATAAATAGCGATGAAAGTGACGTCGACGATTCAGAAGCAGATCCAAATTTCATTGACAGCCAATCTTCCAACAGTAGTTCCAGCAGTTCATCCGAGTGTCCAGAAGTTATGATCGAGGATAGGCAAAAAAAAGGAAGGAAACGGGAACGAAAACCCGAAAATTGGGAAAATAAAAAAGTTAAGCTGCTCAGAAACTTCGGAAAAGCATACACTTCTTCATCGAAATCTATAATACAATTTTCTGCTAAGAAAGTGCGCCCACCTTGTGGGGAAAAATGTGGATTGGGGTGCAGTGCAAAAATTAATCTGGCAGACAGAGAGGAAATATTCCAGAATTACTGGAATCTTGCTGATTTACAGAAACAAAGAGAGTTTATTATCCGGCACACAAGTCAAATAAAACCAAAATACTGATACCCGAGCACACACGATTTCAGAAATTTTAATTCAGCTTTCTTTTTTGAGGAAAACACTACTCGTTATAGAGTTTGCAAGACTTTTTTCAAAGCCACCCTTGACATAAATAATAGACAGATTCGAACAGCATTACAGAAGGTAAGTGAAACCGGATTCCTTCATGGTGAGGTGAGAGGAAAGCATGGAAAGCAGCCCACTGTTGATTCTGAAATCAAGGACAGTGTTAGAAACTTTATAAACGCTATTCCTAGAGTAGGGTCGTACTATTTAAGAGCACAAACAATGCGAGAATTTATTGATAGTAGCAAAAGTCTTTCTGATCTATACCGTGATTATAAAAAAAGCAGAGAGGAAGTGCAACTACCTTTTGCTCACTCGTCCATGTTTAATCGCATATTTCGAGGAGAACTCAACATCTCGTTCTTTGTGCCAAAGAAGGATCTGTGTGATTCCTGCGAATCATTTAAAAATGCAGATGAAGAAGGGAAACAATTATTGCTTGACTCTTTCAACAGGCATCAAAGAGAGAAAGAGCTACCTCGTAAAGAAAAGGACACTGACAAGAAAGACTCGGATGGTTCACATGTTGCTATGTATGATCTACAGGCGGTTATGCCGTTGCCAAGAGGACTGGTTTCCTCATTTTATTACAAAAGCAAAATGAACTGCTTTAATTTTACGATAAGCAACTTGAATTTAAAAAAACGTTGAATGCTATTTTTGGAACGAAACAGAAGGGAAACGTGGTGCAGTGGAAATTGGAAGCTATGTACTCCATTACATCAAAATGTTGTCGGAAAAGTCTAATAATACATATTTGGGCATCATTTTTTACTCCGACAACTGTTGTGGGCAGCAAAAAACAAATATTTGCTATCTGCATAGGCAAATGCAGTAAATACTTTCAAACTTCGAAGTATCAGCCACAAAATGAAGGCGACAATGTACACAGTGTTATCGAAAAACAAGTTTCAAGACGTCTTAAATCTAACCCTATATATTGTATTTACGGCAGCAGTATGTTCCACTGATCCAAACGACAAAAAAAACTGGCACACCATATCGGGTTCACGAATTAACTTTCAGGGATTTCTATGACTTGAAAACCCTTCAAGAAGAATGGGGAAATAAATTTACAGAAGATATTATACAATATTATATTATGATATAATTGGCATGATATTAAAATGATTCGCTTTGAAAAAGAACACCCATAGCTATGCATTCTTTTTCAAAACAACCTATGAAGAGGCGGCTTACAAACGAGTGAACGTACGCAATGTAAGAAAAAACCAACCCTCAGGAGTGATAAATTATTCTCTTGGATTGACCCAAGCCTACGCAACAAAATTTCCATTAGCTGATAACAATAAAAAAGACATACAGGATCTAATCAACAAAAATATAATCCCAAAATCGTATGACGATTTGTTTTATAAAAATATACTTAATTTAGAATAAGTCCATACCTATGTATTTTGATATTAATTTTAAGTACCTTTTTTTAAAATGAATTTCAAAAAGTTCCTTATTTCGCTTTAAGTTATTATTTTTCTTTTAATAAAAAAAACGTCTTCATAAAGTTAATATTATTGTTTTTTATCATTCACAAGTTTTCTTTCGGCTTTCAAAGGTTTATGAGTAAACGCTGCATTGATTCATTGCTACGATTAAGAATTTCGTTTTTAACCGCATTTTATAGTGCGCGTTGATTGAATTTATCATGTACTATCATGTACAGGATTAAAATGAAAAGCTGGATCTTTTGTTGTTGTAGGTCATGTATTGTTGTAATCCAATCCATTTCGCATAAGATCTGACGGAATAATTGAACGCAGCTAATATTACACAGTATATTTGGAAAAAATCCGAAGCAAAAGTGTCACAACTCAAAGCAAAATCCAACTAAAATGTCACAACTCAAAATGACTCATTCCTATTTAAAAAAAAACTATCACCAAAACTGTTATAACTCTAAAAGGATGAATTTTCAAGGATTTACAAATAAAATTGAAGCAAATATTTTGTTAAGTGATTCATAATCTATTTTCTTCTATCAACATTGCTTAGTTGGAATTTAAACTGCCGGTACGCTGCCAAAACCTAAAAACTGTTTTGGCAGCGTACCTTTTTTGAAAAACTTAAGTTTTTGAATTGTGTCACTTTTGAAATACATATGCGAAATATTACAGGCATTGCAGACTATAATTCTGTGTGAACAATTTTAAAAACAACGATCGCTACTGAATTTAAAGTAACTTCCTTCCGAAACGATGTATGTAAAATCAAGGTTAATGATGCTGAAGGTTATCGGGCCATATCTCAAAAGCTTAACAACGAAAAAATTCAATGGCATACCTACGAAAACAAGTCTGAGAGGCTTTTGAGGGTCGTACCTAGAGGACTTCATCCATCATGCTCTAAAAAAACATTATAGGTGATTTACGCGACAGAGGTTATAACATTCTTCATGCTGTGAACCTTTTTTAAAAAAACAGAAAACGACCCAACCGTGGAGAAGAAGCTATAGTGAAACGTAAACTTCTGCTTTTTGTGCTAGCGTTCGATAAAACGGAAAGCCAGAAGTTGCGAAGTCGCAAATGAACTACAGATGCGACGGAGAAAATATATCCTGAGCCGACTAAAAGGACGCTCGAATCAGCAGTGCAGAATCTTGAACCAGTCAATCAGCCTTCTAAGCTGATTAAACGTACGTCGAAGTCGTTCACTAAAAAGACTGAACGAAAAATAACCTCGGAAAAGCCAACGAATTCCAGTTTTTTGACGTACTCTCAGGCTGCAGTCAAAGCAATCAAACAAAATGACGGACCACCCTCTGATCCATTGAAAGAAATTCTGAACTGCATTTATGTTCGAGGAACAATGTGAAACGAATAAACGAATTCTCGAACGACTCAGTAACGTCGAAAGCTTTTGTATGGCTAACCTTATATCTAAATCTAAGTAGATATGGACAGTTTGCTTAAAACTATAACATGGAATGCAAACAGACTCTTACAAAAATCTAACGAATTAGAAATTTATCTACTGAGAGAAAATATTGACATATGTTTGATCTCCGAAACCCATCTAACAAGGGAATCGCAAATAAAGATAAGAGGCTACGTGGGTTATCATACGTATCATCCTTCTAATAGATCGGGGGTGGTTCGTCCTTATTCATTAAAACTAACATCGGACACTCGGTCGATATAAACATAGAGCTGGAAAAACTTCAGATGTGCGCGGTAAGGGTTAAAATAAATACTTGAGCTACAATATACCGTCTGTTTACTGTCCGCCGCAATGCTCGCTCGAAAAAGACGACTACTTTTGTGTCTTTAATGCCCTTGGTTAAAATTTCCTTATTGGTGTAAATTTTAACGCGAAGCACACCTTCTGGGGTTCAAGATGTACATCATCTGAAGGAAAATTGAGGAAAATTGAGGCTGAGGCTGAGGTTGTTGTTTTTATACTACAGGACAACCCACCTATTGGCCAACTGACTCGTAAAAAATGTCGGATCTATTAAATTTATTCGTTTCAAGAGGTATTTAGGATAAGTTTATTACAATCGAAGAAAGTTTTGATCTAACTTCTGACCACTCTCCGGTAATTGTATTTCTTGGTGAAAACACTAAAACACCTTGTGAACTGGAGGACGAAGTTGATCGTTTCGTAGAAGCAATCCGAAGAGCGAGACAGAGAAACACTCCTACTAGAAGCTATAAGATTAACCGCAACGAAAAGTATCCCAGAGAAATCATTGAACTGGTGAGGGAGAAAAGAAAAGCACGAAAGAAATAGCAAATCACTCCTGCACCGCAGCATAAAAAGGTCCTAAACCGACTATGAAATTGATGCAATCGCCTAAGAGAAATAGTATTCGGAAATTTAAAATCAATAAGATAGCGCACTACTTTGGAAATCTCTTCGTTGAAAGAGAATCAAATTATTTACTTTGGAAAGCGCTAAAAGGCAACCGGAAATTCAAATGCAAGCGCCACCAATTCGGAAAAATGATAGAAGTACGGCCAAGCGACAAAGAAAAAACAGATCATTTTGCTTTGTACTTAGAAGAAACGTTTAAACCGGTCGATGGCCCTTTGGCCTGTTACGAAACAATGCAAAGTCGCCTACATTATAATGGTTCCGAAACCAGGCAAACCTCTGAATGAGAGGAAATTATATCGGCCTATTTCTTTATTGACGGTTATCTCTAAAATATTCGAAAAACTACTTTCTAAACGACTACAACCCGTAATCGGCGAAAGACGTTTCATTCCTGACCATCAGTTTGGATTTAGAATCAAACAGTCTACAATCGACCAAGTGCACAAAATAACTGACGTAATTGAGAAAACTCTCGAAGAAGAGAAGATTTGTTGTGGTGTATTTCTTGACGTCTTAAAAGCTTTCGATAAGGTTTGGCACGAAGAATTGGAGTATAAATTGCAACTACTACTGCCACCACAACTCTTTCTAATATTACGATCGTACCTCACCGAAAGACTTTTTCGTGTTAAGCGCAGAAATGATTACTCTGACTTCAAGAAGATTGTGGCCGGAGTCTCACAAGTGTCCTTGGCCAGCTTCTATATGCACTCTGCACGCGTGATATCCCACAGGAAAGAAACTGCATCGTCGCCACATTTGCGGACGATACGGCGATATTGACAACGGGCGATACAATTGAAGCAGCAACTGAAAAGCTGCAACATGCTATTAATAAAGTCCAGGCTTGGACGTATTGTTCGCGTATTGTGCTACGAAAGCAAATCTACTCACGTCAACTTTACCTACATAACAGTGGATTGATTTCTCATATATTTAAACTCGGCTCAAATACCGTATGCGAACGAAGCAAAATATCTAGGAATGACTCTAGATGTTAAGCTTAAATGGAAATCGTACGTAAAAAACAAACGTGATGAACTCAAAAGCAAATACCCACAAATGTACTAGCTACTCGGAAAATATTCGAAGTTGAGCCTACAAAAAAAAACTGCTTATCTATAAGCAAGTGCTCAAGCCAGTGTGGACGTATGGTCTACAACTGTGCTGTTGTACCAGGAAAAGCAATAGAAACATCCTACAGACTTTTGAAAATAAAGTTCCTAGAACGATCGTTATTTCCAGCATTGTCGAAGAGATAACAAAAATTTGCTCGCAAACACAAAGATTGTGTTCACAGCCATTGTAACCGTACCATCATTCAACTATAATACTTGACGCGAACTATTCAATTCGTCGTCTACAAAGGACAAAACCTTTTGACCTAGCGTCAAAGTATATGCCGGTCGTGAAAACCGCGGGAACTTTCATTGGAATTTAACCTGCCTAAAGTGCTTTTTAATTAAAAATAAAGTTCTTTTTAATTACATACGAACATCTTTTTCCAAAAATCACGAGTCTCGTAAACGAAAATAAAACTGCTGGATAAGTGTCGGCTTAGTTGTAGTATTAATCTTGGAGGAAGGCGTTTTTAATGAGTAAAAATCTAACACTGCCATAAGCACGAGCGGTCGGGCCTTCTGATGTCTTTAGAAGATTTTCACCCTCTCGGCAAACAAAAAAAAAAAGTTATTACTTGTACATTATAACTTTAAAACCGCTACACTTAGAAAATCTTTATTGGAATTTTGAAATGATAATTTTGTAACAAAAGTTATAAAAAACCGTTAACAAGCTGATGCTCTACAAACTCTAAAGACATATATTTCTATTTCAACATGTTCGGCTGTGAGCAGATTGCTTTATGTAAAAGTGGACTGTAAAAAATTCACTGTAATTGAGTTAACGCAATAAAGAAAACGCCGCTCTGATCAGCGTTATAAAACAGAATCATATACTCGAAAAAACTTCTTTGTTTCTTATATGCAATATTCATATACAATTTGACATTACTTGTCATTCAAAAGAGTTTGACATTTGCGGGGGCGTTGTTTGACCGAAAGAATATCACATCTTATTTAATTAATATTGTTCAAAGTTTTCTGACTAACAGAGCCGCTAATGAAGTGTGCTCGACCTAAAAAATAGTCCCAAATCTTCCTCAAATAACAGTTTGGGCACCAACTCTTTTTTCATATTTTTACATCAGATTTCCAGCTATTCCAGCTATTCCTAAATATAATTTTGCAATATTACAAGCATTGGAAATCTAAAATTAATGCTGAAAAGTGTCAATCTATCTTTAAAAAAAATAAAATAAAACGACATGTGAAAAGCAATTACGTTATCCATACATAAATTGAAATTTGAAAAAAATGTGAAGCTATAGACAACCCACTTACAAATGAACTCTCAAAATAAATGTATGCTTATTCAAATTTTATTCTTGTTTGTATATTTTGTACAGCATTTATGTATGTGTACATATAAGTTAACACACGTTTCTGCTGATTCAATACAATGATCTCAGTGCATTCATCACACGTTTCTGCTGACTCAATCAATGTAGTGCATTCCCATTTCCATACCTGGAAGAAAACGTTAACATCGTCTGGATTGTATGTAGCTGACTTCAAGTATTGGGTAATATAAATAAATGTAAAGTAATTTAATTGTTCAATTTGTAATTAGTATCTTTCAATAAAGGACAGGCAATCTGCCTGATTTGTATTTTTTTTTAGTAAAGTTGTAGCGTTTAAAACAACTGGCGCTCAACGTGGGGCTGCGTTTTGTAACAATGAGCATTGTATTCAAATAGCTTTGAAAATAAGCAATAACCAAGCTTAGTAACAATTGTGTGCATTGTGTTTAAATAACTGTGAAAAAAAGCAATAACCAAGCTAAGCAACAATTGTGTGCATTGTGTTTAAATAACTGTGAAAAACAAGTAATAACCAAGCTCAGTAAATTTGTGAAGAAATTGTAAAAGTGGAAAACCAAGCCACTAACGCAAACTTGTGAAATTAAGTGACAACCAAGCTTAATGAGTGGTGATCAAACCACGAACGCATCAGTGTAGTGATAGGGAAACATAAGGTCCACCAGTAGTCCTCATAACCAGAGACAACAAAAAGGAGTTAGGAAAACCTGACAGCCTCCCTAACCAACAAAGCAGCCCAGAACCTACCCCGAAACGTTAAGGAGATGCTACAAACATTAATTCTACTATTACTGTAAGTGAATAATTAAATAATTAAAATTAAACTCAAAAAAATGATTATCACACAAATAAATAATACAACCCTTAAAATATTTACCCTTTTGTAAATTAAAAACAACTCATTATCTAATTAAATAAATAATTCAATTTTGAAATAATAAAAAGCAAAAGCCAAAGTGAATTAGCCAGCTCATTAGATTTCACTTTTAATTACACCATTGTTACCTTTCTTTAATTGATTTTATCTTTGAAATAAAAAATGTCGAATCCAAATAATTTGATAAGACCGGCCAGGCTGGAAGTACCAGCACAAGAAAATGTTGCTCCCCCTGTTGGCATAACCCATAACCTCAATAACCCTTCTATCAATCACGACATGATACAACTAGTTACCCAACTTGTTTCGGAAGCTCTTAGAACACAGGGAGTACAACTTTTTAACTCAATCATGAACCCTGCGTCAGATATCAACAACGATGTCGACATCCCTATCAATGCGGAAGCAGTGCGTAGTAGCCGACAGAAATCGACATAGACAAAATTATTATTATTATTATTATTATTATTATTTATTTAAAACTATAAGGCTTACACATAAGATACAGATCTTTTAAGCTGTGAAGCTTAATGGTTAATAATAATTATTTTTAAAAAATTAAGAAAGATAAGAATACATATATATATATTATAAAAAAAGAAATATTTATTTATACATACATTTGAGAAAATTAAAATTTAAAAATTTAATAATTAATTTTAAAATTAATTTTTAGTATCCTTTTGTCAAATCAAACAGCTTCAAAAATCAGAGAAAGAAAGAAAAATAAAACATAAAAGTTGAATGTATGCTTAGATGCTCGCTAAGTCGCCTTTTAAAGTCACCGTTGCTATTAAATCTCCTTAAACTGGCTGGGAGTGAATTCCAGAGTCTTACAGCGTAAATAAAGAACTGTTTCTGAGTCGTATAATATTTAAAGCGCGGAATAATAAATGCTTTACTTCTCGGGGATGAGGCAAATTGAAGAATACGAAAAAGATATGACGGAGCTTTTGATTCTTTAAAATTAAAAAGGAAAGTTAGAACATTAAAATCGAGATATTTTTGAACTCCATCCAAATTCACGCCCATATTCCGAAATATGTTCATATCTACGGATGTTATAAACATATCGTACAGTACTATTAAAAGCAACTGTGAGTTTACGTGAGCTATTGCTACTAGGTAGGCAGTAAATTGGGTGCATATAGTAGTATTGGAAGGAGCAGTGTTTTGACAAGAGTTGTTTTTATTTTGCGCGGGAGGCAGCTACCAGTTTGACTTAAGGCTCGCAGGGCCCCATAGACTTTGCCTATTGGTCACATGAGATTCCCAGGTGAGATATTGATTAAATGTCACTCCGAGGTTTTTAACACTTTCTACGTAATCTAAAATGGTTCCATTGATTTCTACATTAGGAAAAGATGACTTATCCAAGCTAGTACGACTTATCATTATCGCTTTACTTTTTTTAGAGTTAAGCATCAGCTTGTTTTTATGTGACCATTTAACCACCGTCAGAAGGTTTTCATTAATACGCACTGTAGCATCTTCAACGAGTCCCAGAGGAAAACTCAAATAAAGTTGTACGTAATCAGCATATATTTGTATCTTACAATGTTTGAGAATGGTGGGTAAACAGCAGCGGCCCTAAAATGGATCCCTGGGGAACGCCCGTATCAGTTTTTAAGAATGAGGATAAATTGCCATTGGAATAAACCGCTTGTGAACGATCCCCAAGGAAGCTTATAATAATTTTTATGGCAGAGGAATCGAGGTTAAAATAGTGTTTAAGCTTAAGAATGAGAATATCGTGCGACACAGTGTCGAAAGCCTTCGAGAAATCAAGTAACACCATCTCAATGCGAATATCTTCAACTAATTTCAATAATGCAGTAGTGCAACTATGATGTGGTCTGAAGCCCGATTGAAATGGGGAGAGTAAGTTGAAATTATTCAAATATGCATGAAGCTGTGAGCTCATATTTTTTCAAGTGCTTTAGACATGAACGGGAGTATCGAAATGGGCCGATACTCTCGCTCTTTACCAACTGTACTTCTCAGGACTGGTATTATCTTTGACTTTTTCCAAGATTTTGGATAATTGCAGCAAGTTAATATTCTGTTAAAGATGAATGTCAGAGGTAGTAACCAGACCTGTAAAGTACTTAAGTATTTCAGAACTTCAGTACTCTTAAGTACAAGTACTAGATACTGGTACTTGTACTTCAGTACACTGGTACTGGTACTTGAAAAAAGGCAAGTACCAATATTTTTCAAGTATTTAGGAACAAGTACCAAGTATCACGTATTTAAGTACCAAAGTACTTGAGCAGTACTTCCAAGTACTTGACCAGTACTTCCAAGTACTTGACCAGTACTTCAAATACTTGACCAGTACTTCAAGTACTTGACCAGGACTTTCAAGTACTTTCTAGGATATTGAGTAATGTTTGCTTCAACGTTAATTTATAAAGGAAAATTATTATGTATTTCATCAGAAGAAAGTGTTTCTTTGATCAGCAGACCGGAAACTGTAAGTCCAGTTGTTGTTATTGCAATCATAAGCGAACGATTTGCCGGAACATAATTTATTCGAAATTTTAAAACCCTTGATCCAGCGATCGAAGTAAAAACTTTAAAACTGTTTACAATGTATTCTATAAGAAAGGTACAAATTCCAATAATTCATTAATCACTTAGTCTCTAATAGAAATAGAGACTCTTTATACAATTACTAGACCGTATACTATTAAAAACCTAAACATTTATTTGGGTCAATTAATAATGAATGTTTTCAAGGCGCCTGTACTCTCTTTAGCCATGTCATATGTAAACGTAATACGTAAATGTAAGTAACTGTATGCAAAAAATGGGAATTCACATTTGCCCTCACGTTTCTTCTCAATTACATAATGATAATATGTATTTATCTCCACTTAAATATATACATATGTATGATTTGAATTGAATGAAAACCTATGCGTAACAGGTCACAAGTATAATAGATTAGTTCTTGATGTTCGTTCGGTTTGCTCCTAGATAAGAGCACTTTGTTTAAAACGTGTAAGTTATTACGGCTTCTTTCGACAACTTGGTAAGTGGGGTTATATTCGAATTTAAATCTGAAAAAAAATAGGTATAATTTGCATTGCTTCTTAGGAAGGCTTAAGCCCGTATGATACATATTTTTAGCATTTTTAATGCACTGGAAATTAAACTAGAGCAGAATATCGGGAATTCTCATAAACAGCAACAAATTCACTACTGAAATTCCCCTTAGGTGTAAGTGCGTACGCACTAACCTAATAAATGTGAAAATGTCAAAAAAATACATTAAAAATATAACTCAAACTACATTTTTCAGCCACTGGCAGCTTCTTTTTTTTTTGACATTTCTGCATCTGCACAGATGTTAGTATGGAATTTTATTACCCCTTTTTTCAATTATGCTACTCCTGTAAACTAGAAAATCCGTTTTTTTTTTGCTCAAATTTCCAAAACAAAATATCAGGTCATTTTTTATACACTTCGATTGCTTATTATTAATTACTTGATGCCATAAAATAATTAGGGTAATTCGAGGTTCACTTCCATGAAAAGGAAATGTATTCTTTTCGCTTATTGAACGTTTTTAGGTTTTTCTTGGGTTAGTAGCATTTGCATATGTGTAGAGAGTGTCCCTACTCAGTGTAAGTAGATTGCTTTGCAAAATAATGGCTTCTCTTTTCCTAAAAAAAAAACTTGTTGTCTCTTTCATGTAAAGCTGACATTTTAACATGAATTAATGCATTAAAAATGCGAAAAAAAAGTAGTATCATACGGGCTTTATTAGGATAGGACATGGATATGGAAGAAAACCGCTATCTCAGCAATCGAGAGGAATCAATAGATGTTGCCTTTTCATCCGATGATTTCATTACTGATCCTTCGTTTTCACCTTCAAAATTTAATGTGAAATCAAGAAAGAGGTCACTTTCCCAAAGTACTTCAAGTGGAAGCACAAAACGAATGAAGTTGGATGAATTACGAGAAAAAATTTTCTATTTAATGACACTTTTTATAGTGAAGTGAACCTTGTATGTACAGTAGAAATAACAGTATTTTGCAAAAAAAAAGATGAAATTAATCACGAAAATTTTTTATTTCTTAATTGTAATCTGTGTATGTAGCTGAATTCAAAAGACCATTTATCTGCCCACAACTGCTGACGTTTGATCTGCATCGCATCGCAGTTTTCTTGGATATACTTGCCATTGGCTAGACAAGAATTTTCAAAGACATTCTGTTGCACTTGAGTGTAGGAGATTTTCCGGGACTCATTCTGCAGAACGAATAGCAGACCTCATATCTGAAATGAATACAAAGTTTCATTTAAACCATCGCAATATCGTTGCTACAATTACCGATAACAGTTCAAACTTTGTGAAGGCATTCATAGATTATGGTATTGATAATTTTGAATTTGATGATAAAGAGGTCCCAGAATTTAGTTGCGTGGATTCATTGAGAGTTTTACCGAAACATGTTCGGTGTGCCAGTCACACACTTAACTTGCTTGCAACTACGGACTATTTAAAAATTGTGTAAAATGACAAAAGCTTATACAACAGGCATTTACAGGTAATTTATAAATTTTTGTTATCTATTACTATGCTAAAGATTGAAATATTATTTAAAAATTGCAATAATCTCTGGAAAAAAATCAGCTGGCCAAAATCATCTGAGGTTATAGTGAACATTCTGGGTCGATCGCTTACTACCCCAGTAGTAACCCGTTGAAATTCAACATATGATGCGGTATCCAATATTTTATTACACTCTAATAAACTAAACGATTTGTGTAGTAAACTATCAGGTAATGAGTTTTCGGAAAATGACGTTCAATATTTGAAAGAATATTGTATAGTCATGAAACCATTGGCAGAATTATTGGACCATCTACAGAAAGAAAAAAATATTGTTTTTGGAGACTTAATTCCTGCATCATTTAAAACCAAGTTAAAGAAGGTACGATTATCCGAAAACTTTATGCTATTGGGGCCTACAGTTCTACTATTGGAGGAAAATATAATTAACCGATTCAGCGCTTATTTTTATTTGAAACCTGAAGCAAATGATGCCATAGTTGCAGCTGTTTTACGTCCAAGGATTAAGACTAAAGGGTTTAAAGTATTTAACGATATACCTCATCATCGTACCATCGATGACATTCATGCATTAGTACGGAGTAAAGCTGAGCAAGAGGCCGAGGTAACTGCAACTTTAGAAGGCGATGAGGGGATTTATACTGAAAGTACGGTATGTGGTGTTTCCCTCGAAAAAGACGATTTTTATGATATTGATGACGGTTAGTGTTTATGTGAATTAGAATAGTATTGAGGTCAATCCTTGTCAGATGATCAAACTACGGAATGTGGTAGGTCATATAAGAAACAAAAACACAAAATAGAAGTAGATTCCATTAAGTTTTGTTAAAACACTTTAAGAGTATCCTTGACTCTTTGAACTCTTTGGTCATCCGAAATGGAATCACCCTGCATTTATGTATAAACTCTATGCATTTTTTTCAGATTCTTCTTCATTGCCAACTGCCACATCAAGTAGTAAATTGTCATTGTCCAGAAAAATTGAGTACGAATATTCGACCTATATAAATGATCCGAGCGTTGGAAATGGAATGACTATGCTGGACAAATATTCCGTTCTGAAAAAATTGTCTTTGAAGTTGAATACGCCGCTGACTTCTTCAGCGCCTGTAGAAAGACTTTTCTCATTCGCTGGTCTTGTTAATTCTCCAAGGCGTCATGCTCTTACTGACCAACATTTTGAAAATTAGTTTTGTTAAAAGCTAACTCGACTTTCTTAATAAGTATTAATCGAAAATAATTAAAAAAAAAAATTTTAAACAGTATGACACAAACAATGTTTTTTTTCCTGAATTCTTCTAAAAATGTTAACATCTCTATCTATAAAAATTGTGCAAAAAACTAAAATTAAGTAAGTACTTCGAATCGAAGAATTGATCAATTACTTGAAAGTACTGGTCAAGTACTTTGGTACTTAAGTACCCGATACTTGGTACTTGCGACGAAGTATTTAAAAAATACTGGTACTTGGGTTTTTCAAGTACCAGTATCCGAGTACTGAAGTACAAGTACAAGACCCGGTACTGGTACTGGTACTGGTACTTGTACTTTTAATTTTACAGCTCTGGTCAAGGGCAGATAGCAAGACATTTCTAAGTAATAGAAAATTGGGGTTCGAACAGTCACTTGGTTGATTTTTTAACACATCAGCAATACTTGTAAGCTGCTTTTCTATACTTTTTAGTTTAGACTTGAAAAGATTTGTTGAATTTCTTATAACACAGTTTGTAAGGTGAAGTAGAGTGGAAAGATTTACCGCAAAGACCATTAAATTGAACTAAATCCGTGTTGGTATCGTTACACGAACAATTCGAGTACCCACAGAGCTTTGACATTATGTGAGTTTTGGGATAGGTCAGCGAAGAAAAATAAGAAACAAATCAATCAAAAATAAGAACAATTAGGGTGAATGCAGTTTATTGAACACAATAACATGCGCGATTTAAAGTTCGCGATTACAAAACTAAGCAAAACGGATGAATGTGGGGTGAATGTAGTTTGTTGACACACTAACACAGTGCGCGATTGCTGAGTTAAACATAACTGGCCAAAGTGACACAAATTCGCGAAAGCAAAATGAAGGTCACAAAATAAAGTCGATGACCGAAAATTACAAGTTGACAAAAATCAAGAATTGCAATAAACTTATGGACTGGGGGAGAAAGAAAAACAATATTAAATTGCACTTAATTTGCAGGCTGGGAGAGATGGAAAAACAAGTTCGAATAGTTCGAAATTTTCTTAACAATTTTGACCTTCGAACAATTGTATACCCTTCTCACCCAAATTGAAGCCCTATTGAACTCTTGCCCACTTCAGCAAAATTCAGATAATGATTTCGACCCTGCTCATTTCATTTTAGGTGAGCTGTATTCAGCTGTTTCTGAACCATCTGAGAAAGTATCGGTCGATCGTCTATCCAGATGGAAGGCCTTACACTCAATGATACGGAGCTATTGCAAACAATGGAGTATGGAATATCTGCCCTCTTTACAACAACGGCCACGTTGGACCAGTACATAAATTGGCTCTGCTCCCCACATACTGAAACTACGTTCCAGGGGCGGGGGAGTGTTTAGAAATATTTCAAGGGTTATTAGTCATTATACTTAATTAATTAAATACGTTAATATTTGCCAAATCACATATAAGCTATGTTATATGATAATTCAATAATACACACATAAGTTGTGTTCTATGAATATTGTATAACGGTTTGCCCTTGACAGAGTTGATAGAGTCAATTAATGTACAAAGAAATTTCTTTTATCTCGGCCATTTGGATCTTGGCTGCCTCAGAATAAAGTCCTCTGGACTTGGCATTGTATGGTATAATTTTTTGTGACTATTGATTTATGACTCGGGTACACATCTTTCGAACACCTTTTCATCTTTCTCATCGCGTTCGTCTACAACTACATCGATATCCACCTTTTCATCATTCGTTAATCATCAGTTCTATCAAAATTAACTATCTTCGATGTACAAGTGTAATAACGTTGCTGTTCGTCACAATTAAATTTCATCTATTCACAAAACAATTTATTGCACTTCGACTGCAATCATCAAATGTGCCATTTGCACTTGGCCCCATAAATCTACCGATCAATCGTGAATTAGTCATTCACATTACTTAGAAATTCGATAAAAAAAAGGCTCCATCAATCAAGCCCACAGTCTTCAGCACCAACACGGCGATATAACCATCTCTCCGTAAACAATTTGAACAATATGTTATTTAATCCAGACTATTTGGTGAGTAGTAGTATACCCGAGTCTGAAGCTAAATTGATGCATTGAGTAAATATTGGATTTGTTAATATGACTAATGTTTTTTGTTTTAAGTTAGATTACGTCGATAGACATTCTATAAGCATTAAGTTTAACTTACAGTGCCCGAAATAGGGCCAGTGAGTTAACTCTAACTCATATATTTTATAAGTTAGTTTAGCTAGTTTTAAGCGTTTTTCAGTCTAGCATGTCAGATACTTTATTTAATTATAAAAATGCAATCAAAATTAACAAAAAAATTAGTGTGTTTGGTTGTGATTAGCAAATTAGTGTGCGGTTTGGCTATGCAGGTTCGAGCCCGAACGGGGAACAGCAACCAATAGCCACCCGCGCATAGGTAAAGGTTAGGTTGAAGTGGCTGTCAGCAAAAGAAGCCAACATACTTAGACCAATAATAGGTCCATTGTGATACCACATGTGTTTGAGACGCGGCTACATTTAGAGCTTCTGATGAAGCGAATAATGTACCTAACGTCAATATTATCCAGATCATCTAGGTCATTGAAACAGAAGGCTCCTAATTCGAGTTTCCTTCTTCAGGAGAGAGCTTGGCAGTGAAGAGTAGTCTCTTCCTCCTCCTCGTCCGTGCAGCTCCTGCATAAATCGTTAGAGAATACGCCAGGCCTGGTTGCATTCTGCCTATTAAACAGTGTCCAGTAATGACACCTATAACAGCACTAATATGCTTCCTATTTAGAGAAATCAAATTCCTAGAGCGTTACAGATCCAGCATAGGCCAAATCTGTTTTATCGCTAGACAAATTGTACTCCTTGTCGACCTAGAATTTGTCTTTACGGTATCATCCAGCTTTAACTTAAGTTTGCATGTAGCAATAGGCATACCCAGTAAACTTTTGCCCGGAAGGATGGGTATTGTTGTTAGATGTCTGGCAAGTTCATCAGCCTTATAATTCCCTGGAATATCCTTACGCCCCGGCACCCAAATTAGGTGAATATTAAACTGCTCCGCCATCTCTATAAGAGACGATCGGCAGTTTAGAGTTGTTAAAGAATTTGTTGAGGAAGATTCCAGGAATTTGATTGTGGCTTGGCTGTCTGAAAAGATGCGGATATCAATGGCCGATATCACGTTTTCCTCTAGCCAAGACAAGACTTCCCTTGTTGCCATTATCTCAGAGTGGAACACGCTACAATGGTTTGGGAGACGAAAAGAGTGGTTTGGAAGTTTTAGTCAAAATTTAACTTGGGGATGGTGTAGTCAATGTCTTCGGGGAAGATGTTAAATTTATTTAAGATGGAGGCGTGGCCATACATTTTCTTAGACCACTGTGAAGTAGCTTTAACGAGAATAGCTGAGTTAGCTGCCATTTGCCTGCCATAAATATCAAGGGGTGTTAAATGAAAAAGAATGTCCATAGCTGCAGAAGATGTCGTCCGCAGTGCTCGACTAATCCACAGACAATTTGAATATTGGACTTTGCTTAATAAATTCTGGTTTATTGTCTTATCCAAGGCAGTAAACCAGACAACTACCCAGTACATGAGGATCGATCTAATGACCGAGATATAGAGCCAGTCTGGGTTGTAAGCCCCATTTGCACCCGATGGCTTTTTGCAACAGTGGTTTTCTTAACTCTTTCCCGTATATTAGATTTCCACCTTAGTTTCCTATACAAAATAAGACACAGGTATTTTACTTTATTGGAGAAAACTAAGCTTGTTCCATTAAGGGATGGAGGGTCGATAGGTGGGATTTTGTATTTCCTTGAGAAGGGGACTAGTTCAGATTTGTGGGGGTTCACTCATAGATCACACCGAGCTGTCCATCTACATAGCTTATTCAAAGCGTTTTGTAGGAGCTCTTTTAAGGTAGTGAGGTTTTACCAGAGACTGTTATAGCAACATAGTCCGCATAAGCGATAACTTCGCAACCCTCAGCTTAAAGGATTAACATTAGTTCAGTGCTTTGATTATCATAGATGAGTAGACGTTGTTAAAAGCGCCTTCAATATCTAGAAAAGCTACCATAAGAGTAGTGTACTCCTTATGATACATGGGCTATTCGATTTTATTGACTATCGTATATAATGCTGTTTTGACTGCCCTTACAGTGTGCATGTTGAACCGTGTGTCACACGTAGTCGCGTGTCATGCTACGAGATCCGAGAGACTGCAAAAAACACACACACACACATAAAATAATATAATAATAATAACAACAATTAGACAAGGTGACACTAGTCACCAAAAGTGACACCAGTCATGAGATCGTCCAAACATAAACAAAGGTAAACATGAAAGTGTAAATACCAACCCAGTCACAGAGACCGCCGTTCTACATCCATAGCAAACCTGGGCGCAAGCAATTCCGGGCGATTATAAAAGTGCAGGGTCCCATGGTGCGAACTATGGCTTGGATCTCCGTCCAAGATAAAGTTGGGTGAAACATCGATGTAGTTCGTCCACGTACTGGCCTCCTTGTCGTCAACCAATCAGCAAACTTTACTTTACACAAATATTTCACCATTCGGCAAGGACATCTCGTCCGAAATACGCCGAATATACCTGGAATGTCGAAGAGGAAACCGATGCGTGATATTAAAGAAAAAAAAACTATCGCTTCAATTATGCGATTTATTTATAAAAACAATTTATGCCGACGAGAATAAAAAGCGCGAAATAAGCAAATGTGGAGGAAAAGATCATATGTGAAAGTGTTATACGTTCCGTTTGTAACAATTTCTGTAGTATAGTTAGTAGTAAATACTTTTCATGAGATCATCCAAACATAAACAAAGGTAAACATGAAAGAATAAATACCAACCCAGTCACAGAGACCGCCGGTCTACTTCCATAGCGAGAATGAAAAGCGCGAAATAAGAAAATGTGTTTTGCTTTGACGTATGCAACCACACTAGCAGTCCTTCTCGCACACTTCTAGGCTTTCGATAAGAAAACAATTAACGAAAGAGCAAAAGGACTAGTTGAGGAGGAAAAGATCATATGTGAAAGTGTTATACGTTCCGTTTGTAACAATTTCTGTGGTATTCGAGTAGATAGTAGTAAATACTTTTTGTGTGAAATAGGGTAGGCGATTTAAACTAAAGTATAGTATGTTACGTTTTTATAATGTTCGAGTTTATGTAATTATGTTAAATTATTAAATTGTTATATGCAGGTACGTTTAAATATTTAGATAGGAAGGGTCACCCATTGTGACTGGATATCATCTTGACGAAGAACATTGTCAAAAGGAATTTCCCTTTCCCAATGTTCCGAAAGTAATATGGATAATGATAAAGGACGACCGACATGACAAAGAGGAAGACGGAGGAAATATGGATGGACGAAGAAAAAGGTAGGCAACAAATGAAAATGAAGGGGTAACGAAATGACTATGATAAAGAGAAAAATGAGGAAGGCAAGAAACTAGGGCAACAGAGCATCGACCGTTGATCACTTTTCTGATTAAATCGAATTTGAGCGATCGATGCCCCTACAACAAAGATAGTAGCATAACAAGGAAAAAGACAGTGGTGCACAAGAAAAAGGAAGGCAACTTTTAGAATTTTTTTTTTTTGCGTTTAAGAAAATAGAAGAAAGAGAAAGTGACCAGTTGTGCTAAAAAAAAAGAATATTAAAATTGTTATAGTAGATAGAAAGGACATAAACGTGGGGCAACAGCATTCCTAGAGGAGAGGACAAGTTAGAAACAAGATAGCAGAGGTATGTACACAAAGAAATCGATTTCGACGGGCAATAGAACTAAATCCGTGTAATTTTTGGCGAACTTCCAGGACTTGGAAATACACCCAAGTCTCTGCAGTGATTTTTTTGGAGAGGCCCCGGTTTTTTTTTGTCTGCAAGCAACAGTTAGCGGGGACCGTAAGGAATACCGGCGAGACCCTAACCAAGGTACCGGTATTCTATAAGGGGACTAGAAGTACAGAAAGGAGCAACGGCCACACCGTAAAAGTACTGAAAAGAAGTGCTCCGCCCTAGAGTATACCGTACCAATACTGCCGCAGCAGTAATAAAGAACAGCGAGGGAGCAACATATTCTTTTTGAGTGCAACGAACATTAGTGCAATGATTTAGTTTATTTTTTTTTTCAATTTCCTTCACGAATTGAGTGTAAATTAAGGGTAAGAATAGCGAAAAGTTCTGTGCTTAACATTTTGATATTTGGTTCGCGAAAATATAGCTGGAGCATCAGCATTTACATCTCTTCTTGTGCTGCCGGCAGGACAACAGGGGACTGAGAAACCGTGAGTAATTTTTGTTTATTTTTTTTTTTATATTTTTTTTTGTTTTATTTTAGTGTTAAGAGCAGATTCTTTTTGCTATGTACGCTAGGTTACACCTAATTTTAATTTACTTTTATATTGAAAAATTAAAAATGTTGGTTGCTAAGAATATTTTTTTATACAACTCTGATTAGAGGTAAATAATTGGCAATAAAGGAAGAATCCAGGAAAATGTACCGCAATTTAGTTTCGTTTTTTTTTGCAGACGTTTGAAGGTCAATTAACGATGTGCTGGTAAAATCCTTTGTGCAACGATGGTGTGTGGGGGAGTGGGAATGCCGTCCTTTCGCTGATCAGGACATTAGACAATAGTGGATGAATTGAGGCATTAGGGGCCATCTCCAACGAATATTAGCCAAGGAGATGGCGAAGGTTGTGTCATCCAGACACAAGGGTGGGTTGGCCATGCTGGTGCCAACAACACCTGGCACGTCTCTGGGACGAGACGAACCCACATCCTGGAGAGACTAGGGGATACAGATGGAGTAGTATAGGCCTAGAATACGATAGTTATAAGTTAGTTTAGGTATAGGTTAGGGCTTATCATAAGTCTTAAAGTAGATTAAGTTTTAGAATAGTTAGGCTTAGGTTAGATCGGGTATACCCTCCTTTCTCCATGATATGGGCACAAGCCCTTGAGCTTTTCTTCTTCTCCTGTCTTCTTCCCTGTCTTTCTTAAGTCCATCCGTGGTCTAATTAGGTTAGCTTCTTCTCATCTCTAATAGGTTTCTTTTAATACAACTATGGCACGATATTTTTGTGTTTGAGCAGGTGGTGTGAGAGTTATGGGAGACAAGAACCAGCCCCGTCCGGGGAGTTAAGCCATGCAACCGCGTGCCACCGTCCCCTTCATCCACACTGAAGATGCCTCCGTGGCCTGCCCCTAGCTCATAACAATGGCGCCCAACGTTTATCGAATGGTTTTACAGGCCAGATTGCGACTCCAAGGGGACGATTTTCACTCTTTGAAAGTCGTCACCTTGGATTCATATCAATCAGCCTCATTTCGCGAATTAGTATATTTTCCGCTTTTATAAACAATTTTACTTTCCTGTCTTACTTTCGGTTCAAGGCCTGATCAAATTCTTTCATCATAGATCAAAGACAGCTGTCCAATCTTCAGGTCACAAAGCCAGAGGATCTCGTGAGGTAGTTGGAGGTCTAGGAAGAAACAAAGAGTAGGTTAGGGTGGAAAGGCCTAATGCAAAGCTGCTGTCCAAGGGTCAAGGCTTTTGCCAGATCATAGGTGAGGCATGAGCATGGGTCTTAAAGCTCTATCCGTGCTGGAGTTAATTCTGAAAGTTTGAAGGAGTTTACCTAATGGCAAGTAGTGGTAAGGACAGAAGGGATTTGTGACAGCACTCGTCGAGTCCCACAGACTCAGCTACAAGTAGACAGTTACATACAACATACAATAGACTTGATCACAAACAATAACTTTTTTGGTTAATCGGCGGAATGGTTACTGGAGAACCTGATCGTGAATCCACACACCATCGCACATCATTAGAGAAGTTGAAGACAATTTCGAAAAAAGTTAATTTTTAAGGGTTAAGAAAATTTTTTAGTTGATTGAATTTACCTACTCAGCCTGTTTTTTTTTTTTAATTCTTTTAGTGGATTTACTTTAGTTGTAAATTTTTTTTTTCTCTTCTTTCTTTTTATTTTTTTTTTGTAAATTTTGAATTTGAATGAATTAAAAAACTTCGCGAATTTCAGATATTTAGTTGCAATTAGTTTTAGAATTTTCTTTTATTTCTTTAGACAAATAGTGGCGTGATTATTTTCTCCTTTTTTTTTAATTTTTCACTGCTCCTACCTTTTGTTTAGAATTTAGAATTTGTTTCCTCTTTAAATTTTTTGAATTCTGATTTTTTAGTTTGGTGAGTTTTTTTTCTATTTTTTTTTAATTTTTTTTTTTGCATTTTTCTTTGGTTTAACTGTAAGAAGTTCTGAACGCTCAAAATGGCGGTTAGGGGTAAAGAACAGGGCGCAGTTCCTAAGGGCACCTCGTTTCAGTATATGGAAGGGAGCGAACGTAGGTTTACTCGTCAAGTGGCACAAAGACTAGGATAGGACCAACTTACGAACCAGGCTGACAGACGCCCTGCTACGTGGACTGAAACCCTACAAGACCTAAACATAATAGGCCACGAACTCCAATACTGGGACCCAAATTTAGGGATGAGAGAAGCACACTCGAACGATTACGAAACTACCGGTACAGTAACGAACACGGCAAAAACTGTGAAAGTACCATCGCCCTCGCTGTTGGTGATTCAGGAAGAATCGGGGCGTGAACAGCTACAAACTAGTGATGGACAGACAGACCACAATAGGCAGACTTCTACTCGGACAGGGATCCCATGGGAAGACAGAGACTATAGACGGCAAGAACGCTTCAGCCTACCACCTCAGACAGAAGAGACAGAAAACGTGGCAGGGACAGACGATAGTGAAGGCCTACGACAAGAACGGAAGGATACAGACTTCAATCTACCCAATGTGAGAGAAGAGGACCGGAGAATGTCTCGAATATTTCAAGAAGTGGTTTCTTCAGCTGTTCAGAAGAGCGAGAAGCAGATCATGTCGGTCTTCGCAGAGAGCAAGAGTGAAGTAATATCGACTTTCCAGGCCAATATGAGTCTGCTACAGGATAAGATCTACGACCTGGAAAGAGGTGCAATTCAGCAGATGGAACCACCACGGCAAACAGAGAGACAAGCTCCACGACTGACAGATGGACAAACGGGTAGCCAGACAAACAGACAGACGCTAAGACCACCAGATCCATTTGATATTAGCTATCTTGCACGAATGGAGACTCCGATGTTCCACAGGCCTAGCTGCGTACCTAGACAAGACAGGAGGTGTGAACCTAATGGTCCTCCAAGTCTTGGAAAGCCGGTAGAAGTTTATAAGTGGGGGGTTAAGTTTGATGGTTCGTCGAAATCGATGCCAGTGGAAAGCTTCTTATTTCGTGTTGAGACTCTCAGAAGAAAATATGGGTTGACAGAAGAGCAGCTTTTCGTCAACTTCCACCACTTAGTGTCAGGGCCTGTGGAAAAGTGGTACTGGGAGTATATGCGATGAGCTGCTCAACCATTTTGATTTGAAGACGGAACTGGTAAGCCAGTTCAAACATCAACAACGAGACCACGAAATCCTAAGGACAACAATGGACAGAAGACAGCAACCCCATGAAACGTTTGAAGACTTCTATAGCGACATACGAACTTTGACTTTACAAATGAAAATCAGACCACACGAAGACGACTTGGTAGCCATCCTCAGACAAAACATTAAGGACAGGGTATTTGCACTGATATTCGGGTGCACGGTCAGAAGCATACAAGAGTTGAAGGAGGAGTGTTGACGCCAGAAAAGCAAATGGCGGCGAGAAATTCCAGGATGAGGCGTAGCGTCAACAAAATAGCCGACGACCAAGGAGACCGTAGTTTACGGAGAGGCATGCTGGGTGATGTAGAGGACGAAGATTTTGAAGTGGCGACACTCCAGAACAAAAGAACGAATAGACCAACAAACTATTTACACACAGACTAACAGAATAACAAACGTATTCACGAACAGGACAGACTTGACAAAGAATACGGAACAAACTCCACCAGCAAATCCATCCTCGTTTCACACCCTGAATTGTTTCAATTGTGAGCAGGGCAACTTCGCCTTCAACTGTCCGAAGTGTCAGAGAAACTTGAAGGTCGGCGGTGCGTCTGGGAATCACTCGTCGATGGCGTCTGCACTCCTGGAGAATCAGGACAAACCGGGGCTGTCGAAATCTTGAAGAGGGATCCAAATGGTCAGGATACAGCAACGAAGAAGAATAACCCTCCGAGAAAAAGCCTCCACAGACGACTGTAAGAGTACGAAGAAGCTAGACGACGAATTTTCGGAGAAGAGATAGCACGACCTTCAAATCTCCGAAACTTTATAAAGATACATAGGCTTAGGGAAAGGGTTGCAATATATAGACGACGAAAGCATTTGTGATATGTACATCGGACGATAATAGGCCCTATGCAAAAGTGAGAATAGGAGGAAAGGAGATTCTAGGGCTATTAGATAGTGGAGCCACTATTAGCTGTTTGGGGAAAGGTGCACTCGAGTTCATAGCTAGGACGAACGTAACGATAACAAAGATGGCAACTGACATTAGGACCGCGGACGGGAACCACCAACGGATACAAGGACGATTTACAACTATTATTTCATTGGGTGGCAAAACCCAAGAAATGGAGCTGTATGCTGTTCCTAGTTTGCAGCAGCAACTGAAAAAATTAGGGGTAGATTTTTGGAGCGCTTTTAAGGTTGCTCCGCACATCATTGACGAACTTGACACTCCATCTCTGACGGTAGAGAGTTCTCCTATCAGACATTGTCACCCGCACGAAAAGCACAACTGAAAAGAATCAAGCAACTGTTCCCATCGTTTGCAGTGCAAGGTCTGTTTAAGACCTCCCTCGAAAAGCATGTTATCGAGGTGGATGACGAGCAAATTCCCATTAAGCAGAGGCATTACCCGATCTCGCCAGCAATTCAGAAGCTGCTTTTCGATGAACTCGACCGAATGCTTTCTCTCGGGGTCATCGAAGAGAGTAACAGCGCATGCAGCCCTCCATTTGTGTTGGTGGGGAAATGCGGCAAAAATAGACTTTGTCTGGACTCACGCAAAGTAAACGCAGTCACCAAAAAGGACGCTTACCCGCTTCCCCACATCGAGGGTCTGTTGAGCAGGCTTCAGGATACACGATTTATATCGGGTATTGACCTGAAGGACGCTTTCTGGCAGATTCCTCTGGAGAAACAGTCAGGGAGAAAACAGTTTTCACAGTCCCTGGACGGCCGCTAGATCAGTTCACGGTTATGCCGTTCGGAAAGTGCAATGCCGCCCAGAGAATGCGAAGGCTGACGGACAAGGTCATTCCCTCTCTGCTGAAGGAGAATGTCTTTTTCTACCTTGATGACCTCTTGGCTTGTTCTCCAAATTTTGAGTCACACGCCAGACTGTTAGAAGAAGTAGCACGATGTTTAAGGGAAACGGGTTTGACGATCAATGTTGAAAAAAGCAAGTTCAGCTATAAAGAGATAAGGTACCTCAGATATATCGTCGGGGATGGATGTCTACGGATGGACAAAGACAAGGAGTCGGCGGTCGAGAACCTCCCGATACCGAAGACTCCCAAGCAACTCCGTCGGTTCCTAGGGATGACAGGTTGGTACAGACGCTTTATCCCCAATTTTGCTTCTGTATCAGCTCCCATGACAGATTGCCTCAAGAAAGTACAGGCATTTACGATGACCGACGAGACGCTGAGGGTATTCCAACAACAAACCCGGACTTCACCAAACACTTCTACATACAATGTGATACTTCGACGTCTGGTGTGAGGAGTGTCTTGTTTCAAATAGATGCCGAGAAAAACGAACGACCAATAGCATTCATGTCCCAGAAGCTTAACTCCGCTCAGCGAAATTACAGTATGACGGAACTTGAATACTATGCGGCCGTTCTGTCAGTAAAGAAGTTCAGGGCCTATGTGGAAGGATTACCATTCACTATAATCACCGATCACGCAAGTTTGAAGTGATTGATTACTCAGAAGGATCTGTCTGGTCGATTGGCCAGATGGAGCCTGAAGTTTCAGGGTTTTGACTTCGTGATCGAACATAGGAAATTCGTCCAGAACGTAGTCCCTGATACTCTCTCACGTATGCATATGGATGAGCTCACTCCCGATAATGTTAGAGGTAGACCTTAGTTCGCCATACTTCACTTTGGGGGAATATGACGAATTAAGGAAGACAGTCGACACGAACAAAGACAAACTACCAGACGTATGTGTATCCGACGGATTTGTCTACAAGCGGACTGAAATACGGACAGGTGACGATCTGCAAGAAGATCGGGCATGGAAGCTTTGGGTATCGAAGGAGTTGCGTGGGAGTCTTCTGCAACTGCTCACGATTATCCTGCTGCAGGACATGGTGGAATAAGCAAGACGATAGCAAGGTTGGGGCAGAAGCACTTCTGGCCAGGTATGACATTTAATGTACAGGCTTACGTGAAAGCGTGCGTAACCTCTAAGTGTAACAAATCACTAAACGTGATATCCCGGCCCCCGATGGGACAACAAACGATTACGGAATGACCTTTTCAACGCCTCTACATCGACTTTCTAGAACCATATCCACGAACGAGGACAGGACATACACACATATTTATAGTATTAGACCATTTTAGCAAGTATGTTTTATTGCGGCCTATTCGCAGAGCAATGGCAGCTGAGGTAGTTAAATATTAGAAGAAAATGTTTTCCATGTTTTGGTGTCCCCGAATTCATCCATTCAGACAACGGGAAACAATTCGTTTCAGAATTGTTTTCCAGCTTGCTTGGGGTCAAACACGTTCGCACCGCGTTCTACTCTCCTCAGGCAAATGCCTCCGAGAGGGTTAACCGTTCCTTACTGGCCAAATTACGGTCGTATATTGACGGGGACCAGAGGAACTGGGACCTGCATGTCAGTAGTGCGGCTTTCGCCTTGAGGAGCGTAGTGCACCATGCGACATAATTCGAGTCCTACTATACCGATGGTGCAGTATGCTAGTGCCTATGAAGTCCTGCGCAGATTAGACATGATCAAGGACCCAAGGGTACACATTGAAAATAAAACGGATAAATTGGCATTAATTAGAAATAAAATCTTCGAGAACTTAAGACTAGCTCATCAGAAATCCACTAAAGTTTACAATACGAGGAGCCGAGATGTTAAGTACGCCGTAGGACAAACCGTCTATAGGCGTAACTTCAAACAGAGTAGCCTACCCGATGGTTACATTGCCAAACTAGGTCCGAAGTTCTTACCATCGGTGATTTAGAAGGTGATCGGCAACTCTCTGTACGAGGTGGGCAGCCAGAGAGGTGAAGTGGTGGGCAAGTTTCATGCTAAAGACCTTCACGTATGAAGGGCAAGAAGACTGTGATGTACCTGACGCACATAAGCTGTCGTTGCTATAGTTATAAGTAATAGATAGTGATATATTATACATAGTTTTTTATCTATTTATAGTGATAGTTATTTATTTATTTAGAGGCATAGTTTATTTATTTATTTATAGAGATTTATTTATTTATCTAATAGTTATTTATATATCCATAGAGTTATTTACTTATTTATAGAGGTATATGGATGTTTATAGAGATTTGTTTATTTATTCAAAGATTTATTTATTTATTTATAGAGATTTATAGATAGCTATAGAGTATATTTATTTATAGATTTGTTTATCTATCTACATATAGAGTATAGTTATTTATCTATATATAGGTAGAAGGTTAGTTATTTGTAAAACAATGTCGTTTTTTTATATAGATTTATTTGTATAATTTAGAGATTTTTGTATATGCATATAAAACACCCAGGATACAGTTTATGTTTTATAAGATAAATTAATATACCACCAAAAGTGGAAATGAAACGTACAAAATTTCAAGCAGTCATACAGTAACCCAAAGGATCATGACATAAAATGATAGCAAATAGCACACACGAACACACACACATACGCGATAGTTCGGGCAGTTTATAATAATTAAATGAACAGAGCTACAAAGACCTAAAGCCCAGACTGACGGTGGAAGTTGAGACCCCTTAAACCCAGGGCGTGGGCCTTGCTACAAGTTAGTCGGCCTATAAAGGCGCGAAGGGTACAAAGGAACCCTGCAGCCACTACAGGCCTCTTTTTTTACGAGGCCATTGTTCTCACGGCCACTCGGACACTGCCGTCGATCCTGTTACGAGGCCCGAGAGACTGCAGCAAAAAAACACACACACACACACAAAAATAAAAAAATAAAAATACTAATAACAACAATTGGACAAGGTGACACTAGTCACCAAAAGTGACACCAGTCATGAGATCATCCAAACATAAACAAAGGTAAACATGAAAGAATAAATACCAACCCAGTCACAGAGACCGCCGGTCTACTTCCATAGCGAAGCAGGGCGCAAGCAATCCCGGGCGATTATAAAAGTACAGGGCCCCACGGTGCGAACTATGACTTGGATCTCAGTTCAAGATAAAGTTGGGTGAAACATCGATGTAGTTCGTAAACGATGTAGTTCGTCCACCACGCCTTCTTGTTGCCAACCAAAATCAGCAAACTTTACTTTACACAAATATTTCACCATTCGGCAAGGACATCTCGTCCGAAATATCAATTATGTGATTTATTTATAAAAACAATTTATGCCGACGAGAATGAAAAGCGCGAAATAAGAAAATGTGTTTTGCTTTGACGTATGCAACCACACTAGCAGTCCTTCTCGCACACTTCTAGGCTTTCGATAAGAAAACAATTAACGAAAGAGCAGAAGGACTAGTTGAGGAGGAAAAGATCATATGTGAAAGTGTTATACGTTCCGTTTGTAACAATTTCTGTGGTATTCGAGTAGATAGTAGTAAATACTTTTTGTGTGAAATAGGGTAGGCGATTTAAACTAAAGTATAGTATGTTACGTTTTTATAATGTTCGAGTTTATGTAATTATGTTAAATTATTAAATTGTTATAAGTAGGTATGTTTAAATATTTAGATATGAAGAGTCACCCATAGTGACTGGATATCATCTTGACGAAGAACATTGTCAAAAGGAATTTCCTTTTCCCAATGTTCCGAACGCAATATGGATAACGATAAAGGACGACTGACATGACAAAGAGCGAGACAGAGAAAATATAGATGGACGAAGAGAAAGGTAGGCAACAAATGAAAATGAAGGGGTAACGAAATGACTATGATAAAGAGAAAAATGAGGAAGGCAAGAAACTAGGGCAAAAGAGCATCGACCGTTGATCACTTTTCTGAATAAATCGAAGGTGAACGGTCGATGCCACTACAACAAAGATAGTAACATAACAAGGAAAAAGACTGTGGTGCACAAGAAAAAGGAAGGGTGGTCGTGGTGTAGTATTAACATCATCGCTCGTCACGCTGTTGATTCACGGTTCGAATCCTGATGTCAAGTATCATCTATTTATTTCGCATGAAATAAATAAAAATGTCGATCACTTGCGAAAGCTAAGTCAACTCTACTGTGAAGGCATAACACTGGCAGTAGGGTGGTCATATGGCTAAAATGCAACTTGATCGTGATGATGACATCAGGAGGATGAATAAAAAATACTGTGAATCATAAGCAATGACAATAGTAGTGAAAGCAAACAAAATACTCCCCAGTTATCTGGACAGCCACCCTTGGAGTTTACAGAAACTTAATACCACCTGAGTTTCAAACTACACCACTCTGATTTTCTCTCTGTCTCTTCCCCTTTCCACAAAAACGCACGTGTTCTAAAAATTAGTATAGGGGTATTCATATCCCTTTTAACACGTGCAAATTATAAAAAACAAAATAGGCAACTTTTAGAAAATTTTTTTTTGCGTTTAAGAAAATAGAAGAAAAAAAAAGTGACCAGTTGTGCTAAAAAAAAAAAAAGGATAATAAAATTTTTATAGTAGATAGTAGGGGTCAGAAATGGGGGGGCAACAGCATTCCTTGAGGAGAGGACAAGTTAGAAACAAGATAGCAGAGGTATGCACACAAAGAAATCGATTTCGACGAGCAAAAGAACTAAATCCGTGTAACTTTTGGCGAACTTCCAGGACTTGGAAATACACCCAAGCCTCTGCAGTGATTTTTTTTGGAGAGGCCCCGGTTTTTTTTGTCTGCAAGCAACAGTTAGCGGGGATCGTAAGGAATACCGGCTAGTCCCTAACCAAGGTACCGGTATTCTATAAGGGGACTAGAAGTACAGGAAGGAGCAAAGGCCACACCGTAAAAATACTGAAAAGAAGTGCTCTGCCCTAGAGTATACTGTACCAATACTGCCGCAGCAGTAATAAAGAACAGCGAGGGAGCAACATATTCTTTTTGAGTGCAACGAACATTAGTGCAGTGATTTAGTTTATTTTTTTTTTTCAATTTCCTTCACGAATTGAGTGTAAATTAAAGGTAAGAATAGCGAAAAGTTCTGTGCTTAACATTTTGATATTTTGTTCGCGAAAATATAGCTGGAGCATCAGCATTTACATCTCTTCTTGTGCTGCCGGCAGGACAACAGGGGACTAAGAAACCATGAGTAATTTTTGTTGATTTTTTTTTTAAATATTTTTTTAGTTCTATTTTAGTGTTAAGAGCAGATCATTTTTGCTACGTAGGCTAGGGTAGATCTAATTTTAATTTACTTTTATATTGAAAAATTAAAAATGTTGGTTGCTAAGAATATTTTTTTATACAAGTCTGATTAGAGGTAAATACTTGGCATTAAAGGAAGAATCCAGGAAAATGTACCGCAATTTCGTTTTGTTTTTTTTTTTTTGAAGACGTTTGAAGGTAAATTAACGATGTGCTGGTAAATCCTTTGTGCAATGATGATATGTGGGGGAGTGGGAATGCCGTCCTTTCACTGATTCGGAGCGACGATGACTTAGCGGGATGACTGCACTGACGTGACAAGGACCATACGTGGTGACTTTACGCACTTTACGTACGGGACATTAGACAATAGTGGCTGGGTTGAGACATTACGGGCCATCTCCAACGAATATTCGCCAAGGTGATGGTGAAGGTTGTGTCATCCAGACACAAGGGTGGGTTGGCCATGCTTTTGCCATCAACACCTTAAGCCGTACAACCGCGTGCGTGCCACCGTCCCCTTCAACCACACTGAATATGCCTCCGTGGCCTGCCCGTAGCTCATAACAGTCAATACTATCACGTAAGTGGATATCAATCAGTCGTTCTAGTGCTTTTAGAAGGAAAGATGATAGACTAATAGGTCTGAGGTTTACCACATTGACTTCTCTCCATATATGCAGAGTATGGACCAGATTCAGACAGCTCTGAAAAATATTTTTTTTAACTGGGAGGATAATGTCAGATGACATTTGTAGTTCAGCAGGTGTTATGCCGTCTGGTCCAGCGGATTTATATGGTTTGAAGCTATGTAGCGCAAGTATTCCTGAGTGGTCCAATATCAGAGGTCCACCAGTGTGGTTTTTGCTTGCCCCTAACCCTAACCGAAGGACGAGAGGAAGACAACGCTTCATTGAGGGCCAAGGTAAGGTCCTTAACCATGCAATCAAGCTCTAGAGTACTTTTCGGGGACTTTAGAGTGTCGGAATTAACCAATTTCTTTAAAGTTTAGCTATACTTGAGCCAGTTAGTATTACGGATATTTCTGTAAACCAATGGGCCTGGGAGATCGTCGTGAAGATTAAATTGAAGTTATCGGTGGTCAGAAAAAGAGTGTGCACCAGATACCTTCTAGTTCTTGATCATTTGATTAATATTGTCCGAGACAAGAGTTATATCTAGAACCTCCTGACGGTTTCTAATTATAAATGTAAGTTCGTTACCGATGTCGCACAAAATGAGGTTAGTTTTTAAAATATAGTCAAAAAGCAACTCACCTCTTTCGTTAATGTCAGAGCTACCCCACGCGGAGTGGTGAGCATTAGCATCACAGCCAACTATGATTCCCGTTTTACTTTTTTCGGCGTCTGCGACCAGTCCTGCCATATTAGGTCCATTAGGGTCTATAATGTCGTGGGCGAGATAAGCTGGAGCTAGATAGTAGAAGCGTTTGCTTATTTCTAGCAATGCTATGGGTATATCCCAATCACTGTAATTAGGAAGTAAAATTACTTTAATGCTACTTTTTAAAAATATGCACAATCTAGGTTTACCTATATCCTTGACATATAGGGAAACGTATCCAGCAGTCCTGAGTCCACAAACCAGGTTACTAACAATCCAAAGTTCTTGAATCAAGACAATATCTTCCCTATGCTTTAAGGGACAGAGAAGAAGGCCGGCCGAAGCCTTTTTGGAATGATGGAGGTTAATCTGAACTAACTGCAGAATTGTTGCTACAATCAAGCAGAGAAACCTCCACCACTGTATTCAAGCCCTCCGAGTCTGAGGACAAGTCAAAAAGTTTATCCTCACTCAAAGGTGCTGATAGCGACCCGTCATCGGCTAAAGATGGTTGTGTGGTAGACTGAGAGTCATCATCCTCCATAGAAGGGAAGGAGATTGATTTCTCAGTGTACTAACTACAGTAGGGTCTGAAGGATGAGGGGGAAGTTTTTCAACATCCATCTCTTCCTTTTTGTAGACTTTCAAGGTTATGGCATCGAACCCATAGCTAATCACACCTTCAGTCTTCGCCAAAGGAACAAGAGATTCCTTACTGATCACAATTAACTCGCATCTGTAAAGTCCTCTCTATTCCCCCAGCTTGGCAACCTTCCAGTTGTGAGTAGGAAGCGACGGGTTGCTGATTTGGAGGATCCGGATAATGTCCTCCGTGTAAGAGGGTTCGGCTGGGATCCAGGTGCGAGTTCGTAATCTACATCTATCCTCCCTAGCTACAACCTCAATCTTAGCACCAGGCCAAACCTCCCCTAGTTTGCTAATCACTAGCATATAGAGATCACAGGATCTCTTGTCAGCACAAGCGATCAGCTTGACATGGCCTTGATGCCAACCGCCGTCACGACAGTTGGGTGGAGGGCCGAGATTTCCCTACATGATTTCAAGAAAGCAAGTCGCCAGTTTAGCTGGGATCATCCTCCATATATCTGGAGTGATTCTACCATCGATATCGTTCTTATCGATGACATCCAGTATAAACCTGTCCTTGAGTACTTCACTGTATGACTTCGATGTGACGTTGGATGGCCTGGAGGAGGTGCTGGTGTTGTGCACCTCAGGTGTTTTTGAATCCGACCCGGATTCTTCCAACGATCTCTATCTTTTAGACGTGAAGACTCTGCTGGTCTTGTCAGGTTGAGTACTGACAATCTATTAGGCCCAATCGGCTAGGGTTTTCACACTATCATTCATATTGTTCTCCTGAATTTTTGGAGAGTACGGCCAGCACCCGAGCATAAAATGAAACGAATCTAATCAACAACTATACCAAAATCAGTTTCTGCCCTGTAGTACTCTTTACCGAAAATCGAGTTTGAGAGCTTCGGGATTTGGAAAACTGATGTCCTTAAAAGTTTCGTTTACAAAGTTTAGGTAGTTATTGCACAGTTTATACAGAGAGATGATATTAAATAATATCTGAACTATAACTTTAGCCTGGATATTTGCTTAGGGATTAATTTATGCATTTAAAGGAAAAACTACTCTTATGATAAAAACACCGATTTAATAGTTCTATGTCTCATAAGGTAGAAAGTACATAAATGTATGGATACAACTCAATTTTTCAATATTATTTGCATAATGAGCTAATTAATAAATGAAAAAATAAATTAATTAATTGATTAATTAATTAATTAATTAATAAATAGGAAAATAAACAAATAAATAAATGAATGAATGAATAGATGATAGATAAATTGAATAAATAAATCGATAGAAGAAGAATAACTTGTAAGTAAATATGAATGAATAAATTAATAAAATTAATACCAATAATAATCAAATTTAAATTATATATAAGTTAAATTAAACGCTACAACTTTACTAAAAAAAATACAATTCAGGCAGATTGCCTGTCCTTTATTGAAAGATACAAATTACAAACTGAACAATTAAATTACTTTACATTTATTTATATTATTCAATACTTGAAGTCAGCTACATGCAATCCAGACGACGTCAGCGATTTCTTCTCAGGTGATTATCCACGTATGGAAATGGGAATGCACTGCATTGGGTTGAGTCATCAGAAACGTGCATAGAAGTGTGAATGTACTAAGTTGAGGTGATTGGATTGAGTTTAGATTTGATTGCCCCAATCAATTTAGAAGTATGGTAGGTCATAAAATTTCGTTCAGGGATGAGTAGGTACAGATGGCTCGATTTTAGGCTCGAGGGTAACTGAATTATCGTGGGATGTATCTCCTTTTGCTCGTATGATGACTCTGGTACTTTTGCGCTTACCAAAAATATTGCGAGTAGTGTGATGGACCCATATATCGTGTATTGGTGGGTATTTCTTTCCAGCTGTAATAATTGAATTGCCTTTGTATTGTTTATGTGAATTTCACTCATCATCTCAAAAGATAGTATTCTCATATTTTCTTTCTTTCGGATTTGGTTGAAGTATGGCTGGCAAAGGGTTGATCTTTGATACTTCTTGGGAGATGAATGAGCGTCCATTGATCTTGATGGTGATATTATGGATCTTGACGAGGAACGTCCCGTTCAGGTTATGGCTGGTATTTTCGTATTCTAAGTCGCCAATAAATTGGTTTAATAGTAGGGTATCATCTGAGATCACGTCTATGTTTGGTATGTGCTGGTTGTTGATGGTATTGCATGTAACGGTTACACTATTTGGTAGATTTTGCATACATGTGTCGTTTTTTAAATTGACAATATTTTTCTCATTACAAATAGAAAGATACTCATAGTTATATATAACGCATTCTTTTGTTGTGCCAAATATTTCTTCATTATCTTTTAGTATTACATTAAAAGGTATTTCCGTGATAATGTTCTTTCTTTTTACTGGCTTAATTAACAAGGTTGGATAAATTTTATTTGTATTTAAAGGAATATTAATAATGTAAAGCATTGATGAACTATTGGTTACCATTTTAATTTTGGAAAAATCTAAAGCTTGTTCTACTGTGGAATATGGCATGTTCTGCTTTGACAAAGTATCAGTGGCTATTTTAATTTCGTTTTTGGATAATATGAAGGTATTAATAACTCCTAATTTTGCCCAATGTATTGCATGATTAATGTTTTCTAATTCTTCTTTTATTAGCTTTATTTTATATTGAACATTAGATATAAGATCGAGATTTACATTTTTATTTTGTTTTAACATTTCTTTCATTGTGTAATTGGTTAATAATGACTTGTTTATCATTATTCTTTAGGGCATCGGTTACTCTTTGTTTAATTATTATGAAATCGTCATGGTATGGATTGCCAGCAATCCATTTCCATGCGATACCCAGGAAATTTAAAGATCGTTGCGCTCTGTGTGGCCGTAGGTTGCCTAGATGATTTTTTAATTGTTGCACCTCATGTGGAAGCAAAGGGAAGTGGATATGTTGATGAATTTCCTTGAGATTGAGGATGGAAGTTATGTCGGATATAAATTGTTCATATTGATTTAATTCAATCACATGTATAAATTTAAATTTTTCGTTTTGGATTTTAGCTTCTCCAGTGTGCAAAGGCACTATTTGAGAGTTGGAAAAGTCGAGGATTTGGATGTTAGCACTGATGGAACGAGGGACGGATCTGAAATGGGAAAAGGAAAATTAGCATAAGGGCGACGTTGTTAGTTTTTAATGTTGCTCTTGTGGACTATTTTCCCGGACTCGGTTAGAAAGGTTGTATTCCTATTTGCTCTGACTATTTCTTGTCGGTATCGAATGGTCAGTTTGGAACCTATTCGTTTATTGTGTTTAACATAAACTATTCCGCCGGGTTGATAATGTTTTACTGGTGTTCTATTGTGTGTTTTTAGATGTTCTGACTGCTTGTCTCTTAGTTTCTCGATGTTGCTGAGTTGTATCTTTTCGAAATTCTCTGGGTTGATTCTAGGTATGCGGCCGTAGAATAATTCTATGGGCTTCTTACCGGTGGTGGAGTAAATGGTAAAGTTAACACACTCAATTATGCGAATTCAGCACACGCGTCGATTCGATTGGATTGCTTTGCACAAGCTAGAGTATTGACCCAGGTGCATGCGCCGGTTCAAATGGATAACTTTGTGCAAAGCTAAGATATTCGAATTGCATTCATAAGCAATACTTTATTATAAACGAAAGCAATATTTCATTATAAATAGAACATAAGAGAGTTTGTATTTAGATTTTAAGTTTGGCAGTCAATAAAGAGACGTTGGTCACCGTAACAAATATTTTTTATTTTCGATACAATATAAAATCGTTTACTGGCGCCCGAGCAGGGACACCGCGATAAATTTCATTTAAATTAATTCGCGAAAAGGAATACAAAGTGAAAGTGCATACGTGACAGCGAGATAGTACCGCAGTAGGCCGCTACAACAGAGAACACCTCTACGAAACAGCTAAAAAGGAGAAATACTTCCCTTCCGTAATGCACGTACAACAGTGAATGTGAATCGAGCAGCCGTAATTCTCAACAAAGCAGCGCAGGCAGAAATCACCACCGAATTTACCATACACCGAGCGTTGCAGTGTCCTACACCCGAAGAACTCGAAGAGACATGAACGCCCTCATAATCTTCTCGTAAGTCCACTACTTAAATCTCATTTAGTTCATTAAACTTAAAAAACAAAAAAAAACACGAAAATTGTTGAAACACACCAAAATTTAATAACGTAAGGTCTCAGATTGAATTACTGAAATACAATAACTATTTAGTGAATAAAACCATTAGTAGTAGAAGGTACGTTGAATATTAAAAATAAACTTGAAATACACAGAATATTGTCACACAAACACCAGCTAATAGTATAATTGAGCGGAGGCTAGGGTCAATAGAAACCGCAACAACCCCTTTACGCGCCAGATACTACGACACCGCGAGTCCCTAAAACTGAAGAAGATTTAAAAGAAATTAGCAGATTCAAAATCCGCATTACGCAGAGAATAGTGGAAGGCCTGAGAATCGAGGAAAACAAGATGAGAGTCATCCAGGAAGAACTCAGCGAAATTATCACTGCAGCCCAATTAGCGAAACTAGGGGTCGTAAACACCAATCTCTTGAATAAGGAAGAAGTCCAAAATATACTTTTGCAGATCGAAACACTCCCATACGACAGCGAAATAGAAGCAATCGAATATGCTGAACCGATAATGCTACACAAGGAATCACTTTTGCTTTACGCCATATCGCTACCGAAAACCAGGTCAAAAGAGTTCAACCACATAATCATCAAATCTACAATCAAAAATAATAGAAGGATTCACCACGACACGGGCGAACTCCTCTTGGCTCATGATGAAATTGATGGCATAAAAGAAACATTTTCAAAGATTCGGGATACAATAATCTGCAATAAAAACCATAAGAGGAGGAGAGGTGCGATTACCATTCCTACAAAAAACCCATTATCGAACTTTTAACCAACAACCCAGTTTTCCTGACGAATTTTAATGGAACACGCAGCCACAATAACGAAACCAAAATGCTTTGCGGGACATTTCTAATGCAGTTTGACTATGATACCATAGCCATCAATGATAGAAACTATACGAATCAGGAAATCAGAACCTTCCAAATTTTGCCACCCATAATTCAACGAAATATAACAATGAAAGATATTAAGTTAGACCTAGAATTCCTACAAGATTTACAGTTAAATAATATTAAAGAATTAGAAAAATTTTCCGTTGCTACTAATGTGTCAATAATCTCAGACATATTCCTATATACATTTATCACTGTAATCTTTTTTATTATAACATGTAAAGTTAAGAAACAAAAACAACAAATCCAAATACCACAGGTGATTGACTTCCGCCCTCCACATATTATCGCTTGACATGCGGGTCGCAGTCTTAAGGAGGGAGGAGTTAACACACTCAATTATGAGAATTCAGCACATGCGCCGAATCGCAAGCTAGAACATTGACCCTGGTGCATGCGCCGGTTCAAATGGATTACTTTGTGCAAAGCCAAGATATTAATTCGGGCGAATGTGCCGGCATTCGTATTGCATTCATAAGCAATACTTTATTATAAACATAAGCAATATTTCATTATAAATAGAACATTAGAGAATTTGTATTTAGATTTTAAGTTTGGCAGTCAATAAAGAGACGTTGGTCTCCGTAAAAAATATTTTTTAATTTCGATTCAATATAAAATCGTTTACTGTAACGTTGTACTCGTTGACTGATTTTTCTCGGAGTTCTTCGAACGGTCTATGTGGATCATCTGCTTTGATATATCTCATTATTTCTGAGAGTGTGGAGTGAAAACGTTCAACCTGCCCATTGACTTCACTCTTGTAAGGTGGGGATTTAAATATTTTAATTTATAGGTCATCTTCTAGCATGGAGGTGATGGACGTCGAGTTTTAGTAATTTAGTAAATTTAGTAAATTTGTCAACGGCAGTCAAAAGAAGATATTTTTCTGTTGAAACAATTTTGACATGGAGGGTATGGCCTGGGTAGTTATAAATAGGAGTGGATTGGATAAAAGTGTCTGTCATATTTGTTCTCCCTGCAGGTTGTGCAATGGTTAACTAGGCTTTTAATTTTTGCTGACGTTCTGGGGGAATAAAAGTTTTCTAAAATTTGGATTCTGTTTTCTTCAGCATTACGGTGTGCTCTTCGATGAATTCTGAAAATTTTTTATTCCTGTTCGCTTTCATTTGGGAGGTCCTCGACCATTTTCTGAGTGAATCAGATTCTATAGTCTTTGAAGTGCTGTGGATAGATTTCTTGTATGAGTGCCATTGTGTTTTCATTGGTAAGAAGACCATTAACGGTACTTAGATTCAAGTACCTTTTGAAGAGGTTAATAATATCGGACTTTGTGTAGTGTGGTTGTGTCAGAATGTGTCTAGTGTATTTTTCGAAGGGATTCTTAATTTGATAGCTTTGCTCAGTTCCTATCTTCAAAATTAATTGGTTGCGGAATACATTAACGGAAGTTTCGGCAGACTGAATCAGATTATGTGATGAACTTTCATCACTGTGTTCAGTGGGTGTCATGGAATTTATTTCTGTCGCTCTAGGGGGTCTTGAAAGGGCATCGCGACGACGTTGGCTTTTCCTGGTTTGTATTTTAATTGGAAGTTATATTCTTCCAGGGCCGCTTTCCATCGTTTCATTTTACTGTTGGTGTTTTTGTTGCTTAAAGCGTAGGTGAGAGGTTGATGATCTGTAAATATTTTCACTTTGCGGCATCCTTATACAAAATTCTTTAGAGAATTGAGGGATCATATTATGGAATGGATTATTTCTTGTGATAAAAGACAGTTTTTAAGTTTACTAAATACCTTCACTGCATTCTCGTTTAGAGAAACGGGTTTATTGTGTCCCTCTTCCCCTCTCAAGAGGGATGTCAGGGGTTTTACTAGCTTAGCATAATCTCTTATAAATCGTCGGTAATACCCTGACATACCAAGGAATGAGCGATGATCTCTAATGGTTTTTGGGATAGGGAAGTTTGTTATGGTTTCTACTTTCTTTGGATTTGATTTTATTCCGTCGATAGTAACAATGAACCCTAAGAATTCAATCTCGGTTTGAAGAAACTCACATTTGTCGAGCTGAATTTTCAGGTTGGCACCTTCGAGTGTTTTAGAGATTAGTTCAAAATTATTGAAATGCTCTACCTCATTTTTACCAAATATGATGATATTGTCGATGTAAACGTAGCAACGTCTGCCGATATGCTCTCTCAGGATGTCATCCAAGGCTCTTTGAAAGATGGAAGGGGCGTTTTTAAGCCCAAAAGGTAGGCGCGTGAATTCAAATTTCCTGTTATTTATCGAGAACGCGGTTTTTTCAATATCATGCTCTCTGAGGGGGATCTGGTGAAAGCCACTTTTCAGATCGATACTGGTAAATAATTTGTTTCTGCCAAGGTTCGAGAGAACCTCATTTATTTCTGGAATGGGATATTTGTCAGCAATTGTGATAGAGTTTAGTTTCCGGTAGTCGATTAACATTCGAAATTTCATTTCGCCAGATGCGTCCATTTTTTTAGGGACGATCCATACAGGCGAGTTGTATATTGACTTTGATGGTCCTATAATGCCATCTTCGAGTAGTTTATTGATCTTTTTTTCTACTTCTTGTTTGAGAGGATAGGGATATGAACGTGAATAGACGGGGTCATTAGTTGTGGTGTGTATTTCCCCTTTGACCATAGAATGTGAATGTTAATTTTTCTTTTGGGTTTGTAAACAAATTGGGACATTCCCTAAGTATCGTAGTCAGTTTCTTATTTCGATCGGAATTTAAATGGGATGTTCTAATGTTAAGATTATTTACCGATTGTTAGGTGTGTTGTTTATACCAGGATACCAGATTTGATTATCATGAAATTTTCATTTGTGCGAATAACTTTCATCTGTTTTAAACTGTCATTTTCTATAATGCCAGCGAAATTTATTAGAGAAGGTAGAATAAAGAATGTAAGTTTACCTGCACCGAAGAGATCCATGGATGAGTGGTGTGTAATGAGTACTGTTCCGCCGACAGAATTTGCTTTGAAAGGTTTCTTGTTTGGAATTGGGTTTCTGATGAGACGAGGCTGAATGTAATTTTTATTTGATCCAGTGTCGATTAAGAATTTTAGGGTTTCTTCGCTCCTCGCTACTTATGTCCTATATCCTCTTGTGGGTCCTAGGGCCTCGACTACGCCTACGCGCCATTGTGTACGGTTTCTGGCAATGTGTCTCAGCTCTCCCCAACTTTCTCCAACTGCCGTGCTTCCTTCTCGACTGTTCTGCGCCATGTTCTCCTTGGACCACCAGGTCTTCTGCCGTCCTAAGTTAAGGGGTTTCATTGCATAGCATGGTTCGCTATGGAGCTGTCACCCTTTCGGAGTGTATGACCAATCTACTGCCACTTCCGTCGTTGGATGGTTGTGCCTATTGGTTCCTGACCCGTACTCTCGTAAAGGTGTTCGTTAGAGATACGATTGGGCCAACAAATTCTTAAGATGTAGCGCAGGCACATACTAACGAACGTTTGCAGCTTCCTGGTGATAGCAGTAGTCACTCTCCACGTGCTGCATCCATATAACAGCACGGATTCAACGTTGGAGCGGAACAGTCTTAGCTTGGTGTTCAAACTGATTGCATTGCTTCGCCATATTTTTGACAACATCCCGAACGCGGACTTTGCTTTGGCGATTCTGTTGGCTATATCCAGTTCGGTTCCACCATCGTTCCAGACAATACTCCCAAGATACTAGAAATCGTCTACTCTTTCTACCGGTTGTCCAGTAATGCATATTTGAGCCGATGAGTTCGTTCCAAGACTGTTAATTTTAGTTCTTGCGGTATTAATTTTCAGCCCGACGACACCAGCCTCCCTTTTCACAACTGCTGTCATTTGGTGGATGTCCATAATTCTATGAGAGAGTAAGCATACGTCGTCAGCGTAGTCAAGATGTTTAAGTTGGGATGTAAGAGTCCATCGAATTCCTCCGTTTCCCGTCGACAAAGCTGCACGAAGCACTTCGCTAATCATCAATAGGAATAGTATTGGTGAAGGAATGCAGCCTTGCCTTACCCCACTTTGGATCTCAAATTTCTCAGACAACCTTCCTCTGTGCAGAACGTGACATTTGGACCCTTCGTATGTAGCTTTGACAATAGCAATTAATTTATCAGGGATACCTCTCCTGCGTAAGGCACGCAAAATAAACTCCCTGATAACACTATCGAACGCCTTCTCAAAATCGATGAATAGCAGGTGAAGTCACGATCTATATTCAACTGTTCGATGATAATCCGCAGGGTGTTGATGTAGTCGACACAGGAGGATCCAGAGAGGAAACCTGCTTGTTCGGTCACGAGTGTGTCTTCGAGATGTTGTTTGATTCGCTCCAGGATGATTTTAGCTATTATCTTAACTACAGCAGGCAGCAAGCAGATACCTCTTCAGTTTCCGCACTCCATTAAACTACCTTTCTTAGGAAGCTTGACGATCATTCCCTTTTTCCACCCGTCAGGAAAGCTCTCGGCTTCCCAAGCTCTCTCTATAAGTGGAAGCAGAAGCTCAGACTATGTTGTTGGCGCTGCTCATAAGAGCTCTGCGGGAATACCGTCAAGTCCGACCGCCTTGTTGGTTTTAAGTGCTTTGATCGCGGTAGTGATCTCATCCTTACTGAGTGTCGCGGTGCGTATTCGGGCATTTCTTACCCCGGGAACCTCAGTCTGATTTGGGAGCATATCGCTAGCGAATACACGGTTTAAAACCATAGCAAAATGCTCCTTCCATCTCTTAAGCTGGTCCGCATCCGAAATAAGCAAGGAACCGCCTAGGCTTTTCACTGGTGTTGGCTGGAGCTGCGACCACCTGTCAGCGCTTTAGTGATTCTGTAGACGGTCATACTATCGCACCTTCGTGCAGCATCTTCTGTTTCTGTAGCCAGCGTGTTAATGTAGTTTCGCCTGTCACGTCGCACGCTACGCTGAACTTCTCTCATCTTCACACGATATAGGGACTCTAGCTCATTACTCCCTGCTGCTGGAGCGGCTGCAATGCGAGCCTTCAGCTGTTTCAGTTCTTCAATCCGTCTCCAGATATCCTCGGAAAGACACGCTTTATGCCCTTCCTGTGATCGACTGACAATTCTTTCAGCACCAGATGTAAAAACATTTTTCACAGCACATCAATGGTCTTGAATGGTTTTGTGCAGTGACCTGCTGATTGTTCCACACCTTGCGAAATGTGCTCCCTTAATTATTGGCGCACTGAGGGATCACTAAGTCTATCGATGTTGAACCTGGCCATTCTTGAATTGTTGTGGGATCTTCGAACGGCAGTAGTGCGTTGTTGAAGAGTAGCTATCATAAGATGGTGATCTCGTACCATTCCCACATCTGCCCGTCGCCTGTTTCGGACTTCCAGAAGACTACTTCTAAAGCGGCGGCTGATGGCAAAATGGTCCGTTTGATTGGAGGTTGCTTACCTGTCATTGGAAACCCAGCTGACTTTGTGGCAGGTCTTGTCCTCAAACATGGTGCCACCTATGTATGGTATCGAATAGCTCTTCAATCTAAAAATAGATGTCATCAAGTTCTTCGGATTCGTCCAAGCTTGGGTTATCCATGGAGTCGATGTAATCTGCTAGCTATTGGTCTTGTTCTTCGTAGGTCGAAAAATTCTGATCAACTGTTTCCGGATCTTTTTCGTTTGCTTCTGATTGTTCCGTATGGTTGATTCTTTGGTACTTGTTTGGATTTCCTTGTTGAGAAGGTGCTCTTTTGGAGGGGTGCTTCTGGAAATGCGGCCTGTTTTGGTAATTAACCTGTTTCGTTCCTATGGATTGATCAACGTCCATTGGTTTAGGTGGGAGACGAGGTGGATGAGAGTTGTAAAACTGAGGAGGTTGTCGAGGAGCAGGTGAATGCGATTGTCCATTAAATCGTCGGGTGTGAGCACCACGGGGGTTTTGAAGGAGTTCCGGGTAAAATTCGCGCCTGAGAATAGGAATGGGGACTGGATGAGGTTGAGAAGAGTGATTTCTACGTGCATGAAGTGGGGGAGGTGCTTGTGAGTTAATTTTTCGATAGGAGTTCTGAGAGATATTGGCATGCTGCGTGCGGTAGTCCACATTTTGTAACTTCATGCAAAGGTGCAGAGCTTGCGGAAGGGCTGCCGGCTCTCGAATACTAAGTAATCTGGGTAGATCACCATTGAGTCCTCTGATGAAGGTATCGAGGGCTTAATCTCTATAGGACTGTGTCATATTGTTGAGGAATTCCTGACCCATTCCCATTGAAGATAATTTATTTAGTATGAGCGAGAGGTGTTGATAAATGGCTAGGTAGAATTCAGGGACGTTGCTTGTGCCTTGGACAAGGGTGGTCATTTGGTACTCGAGTGTACCTAGATCCCGTTTATCTGCGTAGTGGAGTATAAGGCACTTGGAGATTTTCTCCCAACTCAGGGGTGTGTTATATGTTTCTAATACTATATCTGCGTGACCTACTATTTTATTTCGGATTACGGAGAGAATTCCATAATATTTCGGGCTACCTTTTAAGTGTTCGTATATTTTAAGGATTCTGTCGACGCTTTTGCGCTATGTGCTAAATTCTCTGATTTATCCAGAGAAATTTGTGAGACTTTTGACAACTCGGACTGACCACAACATACAACTATGTGAAATGGACGACTCAGACTATATAAACCCAGCCCTTATACCTGACTCGTCAGCTAGTTTTGCTATTGGTTTGGATGGAATGCATCCTAGGTTTTTAAAAATTGTAATTTATCATGTGTTACTACCAGAGCTGTAAAATTAAAAGTACAAGTACCAGTACCAGTACCAGTACCGGGTCTTGTACTTGTACTTCAGTACTCGGATACTGGTACTTGAAAAACCCAAGTACCAGTATTTTTCAAATACTTCGTCGCAAGTACCAAGTATCGGGTACTTAAGTACCAAAGTACTTGACCAGTACTTTCAAGTAATTGATCAATTCTTCGATTCAAAGTACTTACTTAATTTTAGTTTTTTGCACAATTTTTATAGATAGAGATGATAACATTTTTAGAAGAATTCAGGAAAATAACATTGTTTGTGTCATACTGTTTAAAACTTTTTTTTTTAATTATTTTCGATTAATACTTATTAAGAAAGTCGAGTTAGCTTTTAACAAAACTAATTTCCAAAATGTTGGTCAGTAAGAGCATGACGCCTTGGAGAATTAACAAGACCAGCGAATGAGAAAAGTCTTTCTACAGGCGCTGAAGAAGTCAGCGGCGTATTCAACTTCAAAGACAATTTTTTCAGAACGGAATATTTGTCCAGCATAGTCATTCCATTTCCAACGATCGGATCATTTATATAGGTCGAATATTCGTACTCAATTTTTCTGGACAATGACAATTTACTACTTGATGTGGCAGTTGGCAATGAAGTAGAATCTGAAAAAAATGCAAAGAGTTTATACATAAATGCAGGGTGATTCCATTTCGGATGACCAAAGAGTTCAAAGAGTCAAGGATACTCTTAAAGTGTTTTAACAAAACTTAATGGAATCTACTTCTATTTTGTGTTTTTGTTTCTTATATGACCTACCACATTCCGTAGTTTGATCATCTGACAAGGATTGACCTCAATACTATTCTAATTCACATAAACACTAACCGTCATCAAAATCATAAAAATCGTCTTTTTCGCGGGAAACACCACATACCGTACTTTCAGTATAAATCCCCTCATCGCCTTCTAAAGTTGCAGTTACCTCGGCCTCTTGCTCAGCTTTACTCCGTACTAATGCATGAATGTCATCGATGGTACGATGATGAGGTATATCGTTAAATACTTTAAACCCTTTAGTCTTAATCCTTGGACGTAAAACAGCTGCAACTATGGTCTTTAGTCTCCAAGCACAATATTTTTTTCTTTCTGTAGATGGTCCAATAATTCTGCAAATGGTTTCATGACTATACAAATATTGAACGTCATTTTCCGAAAACTCATTAACTGATAGTTTACTACACAAATCGTTTAGTTTATTAGAGTGTAATAAAATATTGGATACCGCATCATATTTTAATTCCAACGGGTTACTACTGGGGTAGTAAGCGATCGACCCAGAGTGTTCACTATAACCTCAGATGATTTTGGCCAGCTTATTTTTTCCAGAGATTATTGCAATTTTTAAAAGCCTTTAAAAGTTCAATCTTTATCATAGTGATAGGTAATAAAAATTTATAAATTACCTGTAAATGCCTGTTGTATAAGCTCATTTTTCACAATTTTTAAATAGTCCGTAGCAAGCAAGTTAAGTGTGTGACTGGCACACCGAACATGTTTCGGTAAAACTCTCAATGAATCCACGCAACTAAATTCTGGGACCTCTTTATCATCAAATTCAAAATTATCAATACCATAATCTATGAATGCCTTCACAAAGTTTGAACTGTTATCGGTAATTGTAGCAACGATATTGCGATGGTTTAAATGAAACTTTGTATTCATTTCAGATATGAGGTCTGCTATTCGTTCTGCAGAATGAGTCCCGGAAAATCTCCTACACTCAAGTGCAACAGAATGTCTTTGAAAATTCTTGTCTAGCCAATGGCAAGTATATCCAAGAAAACTGCGATGCGATGCAGATCAAACGTCAGCAGTTGTGGGCAGATAAATGGTCTTTTGAATTCAGCTACATACACAGATTACAATTAAGAAATAAAAAATTTTCGTGATTAATTTCATCTTTTTTTTTTTGCAAAATACTGTTATTTTTACTGTACATACCAGGTTCACTTCACTATAAAAAGTGCCATTAAATAGAAAATTTTTTCTCGTAATTCATCCAACTTCATTCGTTTTGTGCTTCCACTTGAAGTACTTTGGGAAAGTGACCTCTTTCTTGATTTCACATTAAATTTTGAAGGTGAAAACGAAGGATCAGTAATGAAATCATCGGATGAAAAGTCAACATCTATTGATTCCTCTCGATTGCTGAGATAGCGGTTTTCTTCCATATCCATGTCCTATCCTAAAAAAGCCCGTATGATACTACTTTTTTTTCGCATTTTTAATGCATTAAATCATGTTAAAATGTCAGCTTTACATGAAAGAGACAACAAGTTTTTTTTATAGGAAAAGAGAAGCCATTATTTGGCAAAGCAATCTACTTACACTGAGTAGGGACACTCTCTACACATATGCAAATGCTACTAACCCAAGAAAAACCTAAAAACGTACAATAAGCGAAAAGAATACATTTCCTTTTCATGGAAGTGAACCTCGAATTACCCTAATTATTTTATGGCATCAAGTAATTAATAATAAAATCGAAGCGTATAAAAAATGACCTGATATTTTGTTTTGGAAATTTGAGCAATAAAAAACGGATTTTCTAGTTTACAGGAGTAGCATAATTGAAAAAAGGGGTAATAAAATTCCATACTAACATCTGTGCAGATGCAGAAATATCAAAAAAAAAAAAAAGCTGCCAGTGGCTGAAAAATGTAGTTTGACTTACATTTTTAATGTGTTTTTTTGACATTTTCACATTTATTAGGTTAGTGCGTACGCACTTACACCTAAGGGGAATTTCAGTAGTGAATTTGTTGCTGTTTATGAGTATTCCCGATATTCTGCTCTAGTTTAATTTTCAGTGCATTAAAAATGCTAAAAATATGTAGTATCATACGGGCTTAAGCCTTCCTAAGAAGCAATGCAAATTATACCTGTTTTTTTTCAGATTTAAATTCGAATACAACCCCACTTACCAAATTGTCGAAAGAAGCCGTAATAACTTACACGTTTTAAACAAAGTGCTCTTATCTAGGAGCAAACCGAACGAATATCAAGAACTAAGCTATTATACTTGTGACTTGTTACGCATAGGTTTTCATTCAATTCAAATCATACATATTGTAATATGCGAGCTACGGCTCGAGTAGATAAAACGACATTCTGTGAAATTTATTTCTTTATTTTCTAGTCTATAGAACAATTCAAGTTCACACTATACTATTCTTCGCACTTTATCTCATTTCAATTACTTAATTCACAAATCCAAACTAATTACTTCTTCTTGTTAACTCTCAACTTTCATTTTATCGCAAAATTACAACTCCGCCCATTATCACTTTTCCAATCTCTTCGCCACGGTTCTAAACCAACTGCGTGGTCTGGATCGCCATCTGTCCTTATATAGCAGAAGTTTCTGATAGCCAGAAACTTCTAGCAAATTCTTCGACCACAGGAACAAACAAAATTCTGATGTAATAATTCCAAGATGACAATCATTTCGTGCAGTTATAATTCTCTCTTGTTCTCTCTTATCCGTGATATTATCCGAGCTGTGGAGACTAATTTCAGACACGAACCTCAAATGAAAAGACACTTCGGAATTTGTTGCCTATTCGAGGGCGTAGTTATTATGCTACATTATGTTACACTGAACTACGCTTAGACTTGTTCGTCCCGAACAAGTGTGTCCTCACTTCGGCCATTGTATCGACTCAGTCGGTCCACATGAACCACTTTCATTTTGGCCCTTGGTCCTCGCTGGATGCGGTAGACAACATCGTTGATGCGGGTTATTATTCTGTAGGGACCGTCCCAGTTCTGCTGCAACTTAGGTGATTTCCCCTTTTGGCGATGGGGATTATACAGCCACACTAGATCTCCTTCCTGGAATCCTGACGTTGTTGCCTTGGCATCATACCTGGTCTTCATGCGGTCGCTCGTTAAATTAATCTGGCTTCTGGTCCTTTGGTGTATGTCCCTAAGCCTTTCCCTAAGGTCCGCCACGTACTCTTCTTCATTTCTGGGCTCATTGGTAGGAGATCCAAATTTCACCTCACTGGGTAAACGCTATTCCACCAAATAAGATTTCGAACGGCGTATGTCGAGTAGTGCTATGCACGGCACTTCTATAGGCCATCAAAAACAAGGGAATCTGCCGGTCCCAATCCCGTTGGTAGTCACCTACGACCTTCGAGAGATGTTCGTCCAAAGTCCTATTGAAACGCTTCACCATACCGTCCGACTGTGGATGAAGCGGGGTTGTCCTTGTCTTTTTGATTCCGAGTAGTTGACACATCTCTTGGAAGATTCTTGACTCGAAGTTCCGCCCTTGGTCAGAATGCAATTCCAAGGGCACACCGAATCTGCTAACCCAATTGTAGACGATCTGCTCCGCCACGGTTCTGGCTTCCTGGCTAGGGATCGGAAACGCTTCCGGCCACTTACTGAAGTAGTCCATTACTACGAGTATATACCGATTACTATTGTCGGTTTCCGGAAAGGGCCCTGCGATGTCAATGGCGATTCGTTCGAAAGGTGCTCCCACGTTGTATTGGTGCATCTTACCTCGAGTTTTGATTCTCGGACCCTTGCTAGCTGCACACACGTCGCATTTTCTGCACCAGTCTTCGATATCTTCCTTCACTTTTAAGCAATAAAAACGTTCTCGTACCTTTTCTAGCGTCTTATTCACTCCCAAGTGGCCTCCGGACGCCCCGCCATGCATCTCCTGTAACACCTCCTTGACCCTCGTCCGCGGCACGACAAGCTGCATTACAAACGACTTTCCGTCGGAGGATTCCCATTTTCTTCTCAGAACACCTTCTTGGACATGGAGGGAGTCCCACTGCGCAAAATATGCCTTTAAAGTCGGGCTTCTGTGAGAGATGTCCTCATGATCCGGTTTCTCCATGTTCTCCTTCCAGTCCAGAATCGGCTCGATATCCGGGTCTTCCTTCTGAGCGTTCCGGATCTCATCTACGCTCCAGCCAGCGATAGGTTCGGCTCTCATTCTTTGGATGGAAACCAGCTCCCGTTCTTCCTGACGCGCACAATGTTTACAATCCGTTCTGCATGGTCTCCGGGACAGTGCATCCGCATTGGAGTTAAGTTTTCCTTTACGATGCTGTATTTCGTAGTCGTAGATTTGGAGCCTTTCGATCCATCTTGCGACCTGACCCTCAGGACTCTTGAACTGTAATAGCCATTTTAAGGCTGCATGGTCTGTGCGAAGAACGAACTTCCTCCCATAGAGGTATTTGTGAAAATGCTTCGTAGATAAGATCAAAGCTAGAAGTTCTCTCCTTGTCACGCAGTAGTTCCTTTCTGGCTTAGAGAGCACCTTGCTGAAGTACGCAACCACCTTCTCTTGGCCGTCATGCACCTGGGAGAGTACGGCTAATACCCCGACATTACTAGCATCTGTATCCACAATGAATGTTTCCCCGGGAGTGGGGTAAGCTAGTATCGGGGCATCGCATAGCCGTTGTTTAAGCGCCTTGAAGCTCTTCTCGCACTCAATTGACCATTTGTATTGTTTCCCCTTTTCCGTCAACTGGTGCAGGCTCTTTGCGATCCCGGCAAAATCCTTCACGAACCGTCTGTAGTAGGTGGCTAGGCCCAGGAAGCTCCTTAGTTGGTGTTTGTCTTTGGGGACTAGCCAGTTTTTAACCGCTTCGACCTTCTCTGGATCGGTTCTCACTTCTTTCGCTGAAATTATGTGTCCCAGGTACTTGACTTCCGCTCTAAACAGGGCGCACTTCTTGGGGTTGAGGCACAGGCGGGCACTTCGAAGCCTTTGAAACACATCCCTTAGATTGTCTCGGTGTTGCGCAAACGTTTTTCCTACGACGATGACATCATCCAAGTATACCAAACAGGTTTTCCATGTTAACCCTTGCAGGATACATTCCATCAATCGCTCGAAAGTCGCCGGAGCATTGCACAGCCCGAATGGCATTACCGTGAATTGCCATAGCCCATTTCCTGCGGTGCAGGCGGTTTTCTCCCGGTCTTCTGGATGGATCTGTACCTGCCAGTAGCCACTCTTCAAGTCGAGAGTGGAAAACCATCGGGCTCCTGATAGTGTGTCTAGCGTGTCGTCAATCCGTGGCAGAGGGTAGCTATCTTTCTTGGTGACGTAACTGAGCTGCCGATAGTCCACGCAGAACCGCGTGCTGCCATCTTTCTTCTTAACCAGTACAACCGGTGATGCCCACGGACTTTTGGAACTTTCAATCAGACCTTCTTTCTCCATTGCCGACACAATCTCTGCAACTTCTGTCTGCTTTGCCAATGGAAGGCGCCTAGCAGACTGACGAATAGGTCTAGTATCACCAGTGTCTATTCGATGTTGCACCAGGTGTGTTCGGCCGTATAGTCCGTCCTGTGAGGCAAATACATCAGTGTACTCATTGATAAGATTCTCTGCCATAGTTCGCTGCTCCTGCTTCAGCTCACTGGACTGGAGAATCGTCTCTCTGGTTTCCGCTGTCCAAGGTAATGGGAGAGGTTTTGGAGCATCACGTTCAGATATTGTTGCGATGGCGGTAATCGGCGTGCATTTTCCAGTCACCTCCCCTAGCCTTAATTTGAGAGTTTGCGGTCTTGCGTTCAAAACTCTCACTGGAACCATGGTGTTCTTTGGTTCAACTAACGTCTTTCCCACGATGTAGTCTTGAGAATTCTTCTCTGGGTCTGGTTCTACTATGTAGAATCGGTGGCTCCCAAGATCACCTTCCAGCTTCGTCCAAATGATTGTCTCTGAAGACGGCGGCAAAACTCCGTCTTTGCTGATGACTGTCCTGAGAGTTACGGCATTCTTGTTTCCGTACACCATCGGAATCTACACATTTCGATACCTCAGTACTTGCATCCCGATGTCCAAGATTACTTCATTTGCTTTCATGAAGTCTATTCCGATGATGCACTCGTCGCATATATCTGCCACCAGAAATGCATGGGAGAACGTCAGTCCCGCCAGAGTAATCGTAAGACGAACTTCTCCTCATGCTTGCACTGAGGGGTCCAGCTGCGGAGCTCTTGCAGACCATCCCGGAAGATAAACAGCAGAACTACGACTCTCTAGTTCAGGCTATCGAGATGCGGTTTGGGGATGAACACATGCAGCAGGTGTACAGGGTTCAGCTGCGTAGTCGAGTCCAGAAAATTGGGGAAACGCTCCAACAGTTGCAAGCGGATATAGAGCGGCTAGCCCATCTTTCATATCCTAAAGCCGGTGAGGACCTTATCAACGAAATGGCGGTGGAAACTTTTATTCAGGATATAGAGGACAGACAACTGCAAATGGCTGTAAGGATGGCTGAAAAGCGAACACTCCCCGAGGCATTGGCATTCGCTTTGTCAATGAAGGCTGCGGACCAAGCATACTAGGGAATACACCGTGTCAGGGAAATGTCCGTCGTGGAATGCTCGTGCCAGAGAACAGCCGTCATGGATGAAGGCAGAGCTCGCGGAAGTCAAATCCGTTGCTGGAATTGCAACCAAACCGGACACCTGCAATGGCGGTGCAGAAGTGCACCTAGACGAGGAAATTGTTCACATTGCGGAAGTAGGAGAAGCAGAGAGGAAGCATCTGGCGGTGATAACACCCATCCTGTCAGTCAGACTTCCCAAAACCAGCAGTCGGGAAATGCGTAAGGACCAACTTCGCGGGGCAGAAGTTGGTTACTGGAATCGAGGCCCCCAGGACCACCATTCAAGTTTCGCAAACCAAATGGGGTAACAAGAGCCTGACAGTGGAGGCACTAATCAACAAGAAGAAGTGAGTAGCCACCATCAACACAGGTGCCACAGCCTCCATTGTAAGAAGGGATATCGTCAGAAGCTCATGGCTGCACAACACCAACAGCTACTGCCTGAAGACTGCAACAGGGGAAATGGCGAAAGTGTTTGGAGAAGTTCGTCTTACGATTACTCTGGCGGGACTGACGTTCTCCCATGCGTTTCTGGTGGCAGATATATGCGACGAGTGCATCATCGTAATAGACTTCATGAAAGCAAATGAAGTAATCTTGGACATCGGGATGCAAGTACTGAGGTATCGAAATGTGGAGATTCCGTTGGTGTACGGAAACGAGAATGCCGTAATTCTCAGGACAGTCATCAGCAAAGACAAAGTTTTGCCGCCGTCTTCAGAGACAATCATTTGGACGAAGCTGGAAGGTGATCTTGGGAGCCACCGATTCTACATAGTAGAACCAGACCCAGAGAAGAATTCTCAAGACTACATCGTGGGAAAGACGTTAGTCGAACCAAAGAACACCATGGTTCCAGTGAGAGTTTTGAACGCAAGACCGCAAACTGTCAAACTAAGGCGAGGGGAGGTGACTGGAAAATGCACGCCGATTACCGCCGTCGCAACAATATCTGAACGTGATGCTCCGAAACCTCTCCCATCACCTTGGACAGCGGAAACGAGAGAGACGATTCTCCAGTCCAGTAAGCTGAAGCAGGAGTAGCGAACTATGGCAGAGAATCTTATCAATGAGTACGCTGATGTATTTGCCTCACAGGACGGAGTATACGGCCGAACACACCTGGTGCAACATCGAATAGACACTGGTGATACTAGACCTATTCGTCAGTCTGCTAGGCGACTTCCATTGGCAAAGCAGACAGAAGTTGCAGAGATTGTGTCGGCAATGGAGAGAGAAGGTCTGATTGAAAGTTCCAAAAGTACGTGGGCATCACCGGTTGTACTGGTTAAGAAGAAAGATGGCAGCACGAGGTTCTGCGTGGACTATCGGCAGCTCAATTACGTCACCAAGGAAGATAGCTACCCTCTGCCACGGATTGACGACACGCTAGACACACTATCAGGTGCCCGATGGTTTTCCACTCTCGACTTGAAGAGTGGCTACTGGCAGGTACAGATCCATTCAGAAGACCGGGAGAAAACCGCCTTCACCGCAGGAAATGGGCTTTGGCAATTCACGGTAATGCCATTCGGGCTGTGCAATGCTCCGGCGACTTTCGAGCGATTGATGGAATGTATCCTGCAAGGGTTAACATGGAAAACCTGTTTGGTATACTTGGATGATGTCATCGTCGTAGGAAAAACGTTTGCGCAACACCGAGGGATGTGTTTCAAAGGCTTCGAAGTGCCCACCTGAAGCTCAAAACCAAGAAGTGCGCCCTGTTTAGAGCGGAAGTCAAGTACCTGGGACACATAATTTCAGCGAAAGGAGTGAGAACCGATCCAGAGAAGGTCGAAGCGTTGAAAAACTGGCCAGTCCCGAAAGACAAACACCAACTAAGGAGCTTCCTGGGCCTAGCCACCTACTACAGACGGTTCGTAAAGAATTTGGCCGGGATCGCAAAGAGCCTGCACCAGTTGACGGAAAAAGGGAAACAATTCAAATGGTCAATTGAGTGCGAGAAGAGCTTCAAGGCGCTTAAACAACGGCTATGCGATGCCCCGATACTAGCTTACCCCACTCCCGGGGAAACATTCATTGTGGATACAGATGCTAGTAATATCGGGGTAGGAGCCGTACTCTCCCAGGTGCATGTGGGCCAAGAGAAGGTGGTTGCGTACTTCAGCAGTGTAGCATAATAATAACTACGCTCCCTAAAAGTATGATGCAACAAATTCCGAAGTGTCTTTTCATTCTGGCAGAATTTTTATTTCGAAGTGTCATTTCATTCGAGGTTCGTGTCTGCGGTTTCCACAGTTCATGTCTACGAAAGAGACGGATAATATCACGTATGAGAGGGCATTATAACTGCAAGAATGATTGTCATCTTGGAATTTCTCTTGTTCCAGTGGTCGAAGAATTTGCTAGAAGTTTATGGCTATCAGAAACTTCTGCTATATAAGGACAGATGGCGATCAAAAGGGGGCAGTAGTTTTTAAACTGTGGCGAAGAGATTAGTAAAGTGATAATGGGCGAAGTTGTAATTTTGTGATAAATTTAAAGTTGAGATGTAACAAGAAGAAGTAATTAGTTTTAATTTTTGAATTAAGTAATTGAAAGGAGATAAAGTGATTTGAGAGGACAGAGACCTTGTAAGAAAAGAATTGCGAAGAATAGTATAGTGTGAACCTGTATTGTTCTATAGACTAGAAAATAAAGAAACAATTTCAGAGAATATTGTTTTATCTACTCGAGCCGTAGCTCGCATATTACAATATGTATATATTTAAGTTTAGACAAATACATATTATCATTATGTAATTGAGAGGAAACGTGAGGGCAAATGTGAATTCTCATTTTTTGCATACAGTTACTTACATTTACGTATTACGTTTACATATGATATGGCTAAAGAGAGTACAGGCGCCTTGAAATCATTCATTATTAATTGACCCAAATAAATGTTTAGGTTTTTAATAGTATACGCTCTAGCAATTGTATAAAGAGTCTCTATTTCTATTAGAGACTAAGTGATTAATGAATTATCGGAATTTGTGCCTTTCTTATAGAATACATTGTAAACAGTTTTAAAGCTTTTACTTCGATCGCTGGATCAAGGGTTTTAAAATTTCTAATAAATTATGTTCCGGCAAATCGTTCGCTTATGATTGCAATAACAACAACTGGACTTACAGTTTCCGGTCTGCTGATCAAAGAAACACTTTCTTCTGATGAAATACATAATAATTTTCCTTTATTAATTGACGTTGAAGCAAACATTACTCAATATCCTAGAAAGTACTTGAAAGTACTGGTCAAGTACTTGAAGTACTGGTCAAGTATTTGAAGTACTGGTCAAGTACTTGGAAGTACTGCTCAAGTACTTTGGTACTTAAGTACGTGATACTTGGTACTTGTTCCTAAATACTTGAAAAATATTGGTACTTGCCTTTTTTAAAGTACCAGTACCAGGGTACTGAAGTACAAGTACCAGTATCTAGTACTTGTACTTAAGAGTACTGAAGTTCTGAAATACTTAAGTACTTTACAAGTCTGCCCTTGACTCACGCATTCCCTCAATAAACGATAACTTTAAGTCTTACATTCACTCTTGTCTAGAATTCCATTTAGTAACATTCAATTAGTTATTAAAATCGCTTCGTTCTGATCTGGAATAGTATTTTCAAAACACCAGCGCTGACCAACGCTTTGTCGATTTAGCGCGTAAAATCGATGACTTAGGCAATGAAGCCGTTGATTATTGAGTCATGATGGGTGACATTGCTGAAGAGATTAGAATAACGTTTATCAAAATTGACGACATTCTTCCCCCGCACTCCAGTTCTCTGTACAATACTTCTCAGAACAACACTCCGTCAGAACAACACTCCTTTCCACCATCGTAATTCAAGCTACCACACACCAACCTCTCCTTGGAAACCGAACCTTGTCCACCACCTGCTCTGCGATCTGCTCTGGATGATACAATTTTTCCACCGGAAGTCCAGCATCATCATCAAAGGCTGTATGAAAATCTCCCCATCAAATGCCAAGAAATCCAGCTCTTTCAGCCTCAAAATTTACAAGAAATACGGGTGGCTTTATTTTAACCCATCTGGTAATGTTTTTTATCTGGATAAGATAAGTATGAGAAGAGTTAATCCCAAAATCTCGGAAGCTGACAACGGTAGGTTCAACCGTAAAATTAATTGTACGAGTAATAATAAGCCTAAACATAATCTTAGTTCTTACTCTTCTCCCTCCCTTCTCAACCTAAACTAGACCCCAATTGGGGCTTCAAAAGAAGAAGCTTCCCCAATTTCACCCCTCTGCTTTGTCCACCTTCTCCTTTCGGCAACAAAATCTCTAATATGTCTACTAATTCATTTAACACTGTTCTCCCATCTTCGACTTTTTCCAGGCCAACAATTCCTCAACGCAACCGCGTCTCATTTAATCTGACGCCCGTGTCTGCTCCTTCTGCATCCAAAACCCCACCTTCTAAAGGGTGGTTAAGTTTTAAGGGCCGATGTTGATTTTGAATAAAACACAAATTATTTAGGAAATTACTGTCATTTCTTTTTATTATGATAATATTGGTATGGTTCAATTATGTATGGAACAAAATATCGGCCAAATGGCCGCCGCGACCTCGGCGGCACACCTCCATCCGATGGTCTAAATTTTCGATGACGCTGAGTCATAATTGAGGTTCTATGCCGTTAATGTGCCGAATTATCTCATCCTTTAGCTCTTGAATTGTTGCTGGCTTATCGACGTACACCTTTTCTTTCAAATAACCCCAAAGAAAGAAGTCCAACGGTGTCAAATCACATGATCTTGGCGGCCAATTGACATCGCCACCACGTGAGATAACACGGCCATTGAATTTGTCGCGCAAAAGAGCCATTGTTTCGTTAGCTGTGTGGCAAGTGGCACCATCCTGTTGAAACCACATATCGTCCACATCCATATCTTCCAATTCGGGCCATAAAAAGTTCGTTATCATCCCACGATAGCGAACACCATTCACAGTAACTGCCTGACCGGCCTCATTTTGGAAAAAATACGGCCCGGTGATGCCGCCAGCCCATAAACTGCACCAAACAGTCACTCTTTGTGGGTGCATTGGTTTTTCGACAATCACTCTTGGATTATCATTCGCCCAAATTCGGCAATTCTGCTTATTGACGAATCCACTGAGGTGAAAATGTGCCTCATCACTGAAGATGACTTTCTTCGAAAATTGATCATCCACTGTTGTCATTTCTTGCCACCATTGTGACCATTGACGATGCTTGAAATGGTCAAGAGGCTTTAGTTCTTGAGTCAATTGCACCTTGTAAGCGCGTAAATGTAAGTCTTTATGCATAATGTTCATCAACGACGAGCGTGAGAGGTGCAATTGTTGGGCACAACGACGAGTTAAGGTGGACGGCTCTTCAGCCACACTATCGCGAACAGCAGCAATATTTTCTGCAGTACGAGCTGTACGAGCATGCACTGGTGTTTTCACATCTCCTACAGACCCGGTTTGCACAAATTTTTGCACGATTTTTCCGATAGTACGCACATTTGGACGATTAAATTGACCGAAAGAATCACGAAATGCACGATATGCATTTTGATTTGAACGCCCATTTTCATAATAAGCCTGAATAACTTTAACGCGTTGCTCGATTGTGTATCTTTCCATGGTTCAAATTGAGTTAGTCTGAAATTGAGAAATGTCAAATGAAATGCAGAAAAAAACTTGACGTTTAGGTGTGGTTCACATTCAACATCGGCCCTTAAAATTTAACCACCCTTTATTACACCAGTCTCCGCTAATTACCCGAATTCCATTCACTCCCATACTTTCAACCCTCTTCATAAAACTGGATAAAATTTTGAGTAACGCTACTTTCTACGTTATTTTTGAAAATTCTACCATTACTATGGATGGTGCTCTTGCTTTGTTCTAATCTGAAATTTTCAACTGTTTCGCTCAATCTGTCCCATACGTGATCCAAAAATACTCCTCGTCATCTCCACTCTGGTTCACCAAGGAATTACGCTAGCTTCACAATAGAAGAAACAAACTTTGAGAAACGTATTGTAATATGCGAGCTACGGCTCGAGTAGATAAAACGATATTCTGTGAAACTTATTTCTTTATTTTCTAGTCTATAAAACAATTCAAGTTCACACTATACTATTCTTCGCAAATTCTTTTCTTACAAGGTCTCTTTCCTCTCAAATCACTTTATCTCCTTTCAATTACTTAATTCACAAATCCAAACTAATTACTTCTTCTTGTTAACTCTCAACTTTCAATTTATCACAAAATTACAACTTCGCCCATTATCACTTTTCCAATCTCTTCGCCACGGTTCTAAACGAACTGCCCCTTTCGATCGCCATCTGTCCTTATATAGCAGAAGTTTCTGATAGCCAGAAACTTCTCGCAAAGTCTTCGACCAAAGAAAAATTCTGATGTAATAATTCCAAGATGACAATCATTTCTTGCAGTTATAATTCTTTCTTATCCGTGATATTATCCGTCTCTTTCGTAGACATGAACTGTGGAGACTTAACCGCAGACACGAACCTCGAATGAAAGGACACTTCGGACCAAAATTCTGCCAGAATGAAAAGACACTTCGGAATTTGTTGCGTTATACTTTTAGGGAGCGTAGTTATTATTATGTTACAGTATATACGAGTACCTTAAATCTAGTTCGCACTCTAACTTCTCCAATTACTTCCACGTATATACCCACTTAAACTCTCTATCTCCGATCCCAAGCTATTTTTCCAGTTTATTAACACAAAGACATAAATCTACTTTAAAATTGGCTAATACTTCCTCCGATGATACTAAAACAGTCGCAACAATTAATTGCTCATAACTTCAGCCAATCATGTCAAAACCATGTGCTAGAAGTTGATCTGGAATACCTCTCCTACGTGAAAAGCTGCGCCCAAACTTCGTTAGTCTCCGTTGACTTATCCGTGGAACAAGTGCAAGAAAGATAACAACAACGAATACTCTCCTGGTCCTGATGGTCTCCTTTCCATAGTACTGAAAAATTGAAAATTCCAAATACCTATCTCACAGGCAGTTTTATTCAAGCTTTGGAAGAGCTCTTAAATAATTCGCTTTCTTTCTTTCTTTCGCAAAGAATTTAATCTCCAACTACCGACTCTCCTGCATACCTAAGCTCTTTGAAAGCATTGTTTATGATACAACGTTCTTTCATTGCAAGTCTATCTTTTTCCTCACCAGCAGGGATTTCTGAAGGGAAAGTCAACAACTACTAACTTAACGGGGTTCGTGTCTAGCATTTTGTATGATGATAGCAAGGAAGTTGATATAATTAAAACCTATTTTAGTAAGGCCTTCGATAAAATCTAGCACGAAATCTTTCTTTCTGAACCCAAACCTCATTGCGTGTATCAAAATCTACCTTGAAGAACGTCAATATAAAATCTTCCTTAGATCGTCTGTATCCGACTCCATTAAATTCATTTCCGGGATCCCTCAACGTAGCCACCTTGGTCCTCTGATTTTAATTTTGTCTATTAATGAAGTTCCCGGTACAGTCCACGACGGATATAAGAAACACTCATTTAACAACACATCGCTTATAAGAAACGCATGTGGAAACACCGTGTATTTTCTCTATATGACCATATAAAAAATAGATGATATAAGAAACACCACGCTTATAAGAAACATTCGGATACAAGAAACAAACTTTCATTCAAAAAATGTACTACTAAAAAGTAAATCTCACGCATATATTAAATATATATTTTTTTTAACTAGATTTGAGTTTTATAGCAAATTCAGCTCAACTATGCATGTAAACGAATCACAGTAGACAATGCGAACGCACCTTTAAGAGAAATGAGAATGACAGCTACTTACATGCAGAATGTCAGTATGATAAGCCCGCCATATCGTGTATGTCATATCGTTGTTTAAAATGTTTAAAAAACAAAGAAATACAGTGTCGTTGAAGAGCAAAATATACATTCTCCAAGAATTGAAGTCGGGAAAAACAAGAAAAAAAGTGGCAAAAAAGTTTGAAATCTCTCGGAGCACCTTGTGCAAAATAGTTAAGCAATCAGAAGAAATTGAATGTAAGAAGTTCAGCTGCAAGAATTTAAATAAGAAAAGGGAAAGGAAACCAAAAAACGAGCTCTTGAATAGAGCCACAACTAAATGGTTTGAACAGATGTCACAAAAGAACGCAATACTTAGTGGCCCGATTTTGCTTGACAAGGCTCAACAATTTGCAATTGATTTGAAAATAACAGATTTTAAACCCAAGGATGACTGGCTCCACCGCTGGAAAAGAAGCGAAAACATAACTTTCAAAAAACTTCATGGAGAAGCATGTTCCGCTAATGTTGAAGTCCCAGATTTGCTAAAAAATATATAATTTTGGAGAAATATATAATGCAGATGAAACTGATTTGTTGTATAAGGCCCTACCTGATGGCACATTTATCTCAGCGAATCAAAAAGTCAGTGGTAATAAAAAGTTAAAGATAGAATAACTTTACTTTTTGTTTGCAACGCAACCGGATCGGATAAGTACGTGTTGTCAATTGGCAAGTTTAAACAGCCACGATGTTTCCGTGGGAAACAAATTCCAATACCTTATAAATGGAATTTAAAATCCTGGATGACTAGCAAACTTTGGGCTGAAATTATAAAGGAGTTGGATGATAAAATGGGAAAGAAAAAGAAAAAAATGTTGCTGTTGATTGACAAACGCTTCATGCCATAAACTCGACCTCACTCCACACAATATTCAGATTGTTTTTTTGTTTACCAGCTCATACCACAAGTCTTATACAACCGCTTGATCAAGGTATATATAATTTGTTTGGCATTATCCAATCATTTAAGGTGCAATACAGGAAAAATTTGGTCAGGAAGCAAGTTCTTGCGATTGAGGGTAATTGTTTTGAAACGTTTTCAAAATAAATGACTGTATTAAAAGCGTTGCACATCGCAAAAAGATCATGGTGGCTTGTAACACCGCAAACAATACAGAATTGCTTGAAAAAAGCAGGCGTTTTTATAAATAATGTGGATGATTGCGAAGCTGATCCTATTGAAGCAGGAGAGCGAGAGACTGTCAACAACGAATATCAACAGTGTCTTAGAGAATTGGAAAATGAAGGGTGCTGGATGAAAGACAAATAATAAATGAAGTTATAGAAGAGGAGGAGGAGGAGGTGGATGAGGAGTTGGGGCCGTCTATTGAAACAATTGCCAAGACATCTTTGCAAGCGCCAACAAGGGCAGAAGCTGTCAAGTCTTTTTTGTTTTAAAACGTTTTTTTGATAATGTTGCCGAGCAAATTATGAAAGATGTTGAAGAAATTCTTTTCAAAAATCGCGATATAATTTGTTCGCAGAAAAAATTGGAGGACTATTTTAAAAACTGTAATTTGTAAATGCGTATGAACATGCAATCATACTTGATGTCGTGGCAATTGCTTCAATACTATGCGTTTATGTACCAAGTCATTTTATAAGTCATTAGGTAGGCATTATAGATATACATTTTTTTGTGATAGGTAAATGTATTGTATGTATGTATACACTTGTACATACAATCAATAATATGTGATATGGAATACCTTTTTTGTTTTCTTTATTTTTTGTTTCAAAATGAATTAAAAAACGTTAACCCTTAAAAACTGAACTTTTTTTTTAAATTTGTCTAACAAATGATCTTTTTCTCTGAACTCTTTCATTGGTTCATTTTTCTTATACTTATTCGTTCTTTTCATATAAGAAACTTCGTTTCTTATATCAGTTGTTTTCATATAAGAAACTTTGTTTCTTATATACGTGTTCGCATATAAGAACAACTCGGATAAGAGAAACAATTTGTTGGGATTTTAGAGGTTTCTTATATCCGTCGTGGACTGTATCATCCAAGATTCTTATTTATCAATTTACGCTTATGGCGTGGAAATCTTCAGTTACATATCAAATCCCTTTGATTTTCGCCCACTTCAAGTTGACTTGAACAATTCTTCAACTTGGTGTTAAACTAATTTTCTTGAGCGTAATGTCAATAAGTGTCAAGCTATTACAGAATCCCAACAGCGTCTTCCACCAGCCCCTAAATTCTATTTCATCTGTGATGAGCCCGTCCCTTCCGTAACTTTATTGCGCGATTTGGGTGTTATCTACGACAGAGAACTAAATCTCCGCTGCCATACCGATGACATTACGAGTATTAGCAAAGTGAGCTCCGCGCTCGGTTTCGTGAAATGCTGGTTTCTAAGACACCAAATGCGAAACTGTTAATATCGGATTGAAGACATTATCAGTCGTTTAGGCTACTAATGCTCTTAAATAAGATCAAACCCCTTGTAAAATTCTGTGTAGAAACAATCGATCTCTTGTACACTTTCTAAAGCCTTAGAACATTTGTGCAAATAACTTAATAAGTTAGTAACATTCTGACAAACCCATGCTGCTTTTTGCCTATGATATTACTACAAACTATTTGTTCAAAGAGTTTTGAAATACAATACATCTTTGAAATAGGTCTATAAGTGGTGATGTGACTTCTCTCACCTTTTTTTGACACAGGTGTGATATATGACCTCCTCTAAAAACTGGGGAATTTGCCAGTAAGAGTAATTAAAGGTAACTCAAACTTATATTTTAGAGGAAGAGCTAGCACATGACAGCACCTCTTCAGGACTATTGAATCTATTTTGCCAGAATCTGAGAAGTAATCATCTTCCATATGAAAAATAAATTTAAAAAGAAATTTGTTAAATTCAATGGAATGCCATTAAAACACGTTCGGAATCGATTTTTTTTTTTATAATTTGCGCGCACCAAAGGGGATATGAATACCCTTATACCACAGATAATAAACTTACCCAGATGTCGCAAAAAGTTTTTCTGCTTCCCAAAGAAAAAAACGGAAAATAAATTTTCTGTGCGAAAAGCTTTTTCTTTTGCTACTCTTTGTACCGTCTGCGACCTGCGACTGCGAGACACAATTTCATTTATACATACAAATGTATGTACATATATTCATATGTAGGTACGTATTTTCCCTTTTCATTTTGCTATATTGACCGAAGTTTCGATCTGCGTAGATCTGTGGTGTGGTAAAAAATATTTAAATTGTATTTTTTCGAAGTGAAAAGTGATATTTTACTGTGTGTGTCCAGTAAAAATTTTGAAGAGTTAATCTAGGAAAGGTTAAATATATTATTTAAGTTTACTTTAGGTTGATTAGGTACCTTGGTACTTACAAATACAAAAAAGTTGCCATAAAAAATCGACTTAGAAGAAATGTTGTGGCGAATAGAGTGCGCTATTGTATGCTGCAATGCAACAACTGCCCAATTTCCAGAAAGGAAAATGCTTAGATTTCTTAAAAAGGGAACTAAGAAATATAATGACTTGCTAGCACAGGCAGAAGAATCCCATGATAATGTTTGTAAATTATAAACGGCCATACATTTGTAGTAAACATTTCGATTTGAAATTTTTTGGGAAAAAAAAAATTAAAACACGACGCTGTTCCTACACTTTTTATGAAAAGGAGTGAAATATTTTTGGAATCTAATGACAATGAACTTGCTTTTGATCCTAAGAAAGCCAAAAGATTAAAAGATTAAAAGTCCAAACGAGTACCGATATATCCATTGATGAACTAAATGAAGTTTCAGCACATATAGACTGCAACAGATCTGTGCTCTATCAGCACATAATCATCTGTGGTGATTTCAATACCAACATACTGAAAAATTACTCGCTTGCCTCTCAATTGAAGGATTTAGTTTCTTCAGTAGGAATGGAAATAATAAATACAACCTACCCTACTTGTTTTGCTAATATTCGCTTGCCCAGTCTTCTAGATCTAATCGTTGTTTCTAATCCGTCTCTTGTTTTACTGTGCGACCGTTTTATGTTTCTGATCATGATCTGCTTTTCGGTACTTATGATGTGAATTTGTCCAAAACCGTTTTCTCAGATACTTTTACGTTCAAAGATTTCAATTCCATAGACTTAAATGCCTTCCAAATTTCTACTTATTCTGCCCCCTGGGAGCAATGCCATCTAGGGGTTGATCCAAATGAAAAAGTAATGTTGTTTCAAGCTATTTTAATACAATTGTTCAATCAATGTGTACCAACTAAAACAGTAAAAATACATAACAGAGCATGCCCTTGGTTTACGGCTGAAGTAGTTAGCTCTATTAAAAGAAGGAACAAATTATACAGTAAATGGAGGCGCAGACCATCTGATGATAACTGGTCCTCATTTAAAGTGGCACGTAACCATGCCACCTTCGTTGTACGCACTTCAAAGAAAAATTATTTTGCATCCAAATTAAATATATCCCTCCCTGCAAAGAAACTTTGGAGTAACCTGCGTAAAATTGGTGTTTCCAGTGGCCTCAACTACAAATGCGTTCTCGATCCTAATGAACTAAATCGTGCCTTCGTACCTTCCTTTTAATCAGGTCGACAACCTTGTGCATTCGTTGCAGACTTTGCAGACTATCGAAGGCTTTCGAGAAAATAATAGCAAAACAAATCACAAAGCACCTGTCTATGAATAAGTTACTGAGTTCTCACCAATCAGGTTTTAGAGCTGACCACAGCTGTTCGACAGCCATGGTCAATCTACACGAAGAGATAAGACAAGATTTTGATAAGGGTTATGTTTCATTTCTTTGTCTGTTGGATTTCTCGAAGGCCTTTGATAAAGTAAATCATAAAATTCTGTGTTGGAAACTGAAGAACAATTTCGGTTTCAGTGATAGGGCAGTGAAATTATTAAGTAGTTTACTTTCCGGTAGGTCGCAAAGGGTTTTTTCGGGTAAAAGTTGTTCGTCCCTAATGAAAATCAAACAAGGTGTGCCACAGGGCTCTTCTGCATTTTTATTAATGACCTCCCGTCTGTGTGGAAACATGCTTCAGTACATCTATATGCTGACAACGTTCAACTACACCTAGCAAAACCATACTCCAACGATGATCTAAAACGCATCTACACTTGGTCAGTGGCAAATGGTTTACTACTAAATCCTCCAAAATCGCAAATAATTCCAATATCCCGGAAAAAATTTAACCTTAATCTTCTACCTGATCTGAATCTAAATAGTAATAAAATCAAAGCTGTTGAATCAACCACTAGTCTCGGATATACAATTAATCGAAATCTGTCTAGTTACAATCACACCAACGTGGTCATTGGACGTATCTACGGATGCCTTCGCGTGCTGTGGTTTAGTGCTCCACTGGAAACACGACGAAAGCTGGTAACAACTCTAATCTTGATCCTTATAATGTATGCTGAAGTTGTATATTGTAGTCTAGACTCGTTATCCCAGCACAAATTGCAAGTAGCCTTCAATGACGCGGTGCGTTACATCCACGGCATTCGTAGATATGACCACATATCAGCATACACTAGGGATTCACTCAGTCGTTCACAGACCTCCGTAGAATATACACGTGTTTCGACTTCTAATAAGTGCACAGCCAATTATTTAAGTAGTAAAAAAGACTTTTATTAAGAAACGCCAGCTTGGCCTAGAGGTATTGTCAGTGGACCGTAAATCGGTGGTCGCGGGTTCATTTCCCGAACAGATCCAGACCTCTTTTTTTTTTTTTTTTTTACACATAATATTATACATAATAATAAAATCAAAGTGTAACAACACGTGATGGGAGATAATGGGAAGTCCGCTCTCCCAATAGCGGAAGTGGCAGACCAACAAGCATCAGCCGATGAGGCAGTTGCGTCAGGCCACCCAACAACGGTGGCCACAGAAGGTAGATGAAAGAAGAGGAGGAAAATAAAACCAACTCCCTTGGTAAAGAGTCCTTCTATATCAGCTTCAATTGAAAAGCTGCCGGTTGGAGTGAAGGAAGGGGCGTCTGAGACCGCAACAGAAGCAGCAGTAAAGAAACGTCTGAGGTCAGATGACTGTGACGAATTCCCATACGTCTCTGACGGTGGAGAAGGTCGCTACATGGGGGAGAGCAACAGTTTTGCCTCTCTAGCAGGCTCAGAGTCCGAGGATGAAGAGGAAGAGGTGGAACAGCTGACCAGTAGCATTAAACAGCTGCAGCAAAAGGTGCTCTCCATCAAAGCCAAGCAAATGGCACGAAGGGAGAAGGAACGCCAATTAGAGGTGCAACTCTCACAGCAAGTGCAACAACAACAACCACAACCTCAACCACAACCACAAGAAGAAGAACAACAACAAAAGCCGCCAAAGCAGGTACCACAAAAGCAGTTGCAACAACAGCTGAAGAACAAGCTGGATCAAAATCAGCTAGTACAACAACAGCAGCCGAAGATGCAGAAACAACAACAGAAGGAGCAGCCAAAGTAGCAACAGCAACAACAGCAGAAACAGCAGCAACAGCAACAACAACAACAGCAGTAGAAGGCAACGAAGACAAAGGTACCTCCTATAAATACGTACAAAATGGAACTTAAAGACACAATCGAGCTATGTAAGTCGGCCATAGGCAATAATTTTTATATTAAAAGACTTAATAACGATAGGCATGCTATTCACTACAGTACAGTGGAACAGTATAAAACAATAAAAAATCTATTGAGGGACTCGACGACGGAGTTCTTCTCCTTCACCCTGAAGGGGGAAAAGCTGCAAACAATGCTGCTGAGGGGGATGGATCCGTCTACTGATCCGGAGACGCTCCTTGCGCTGCTCAAAGAGAAAGAGTGCGACGATCTCAGTTTCGTAGGGGTAAAGCCATTCACTACAGCTAGGGCCAAAAGGGAGAAGCGGAAACTGCCGTTCTTCCTCGTTCAACTCTCACCCAACAGCAAACTGGATGGTCTAAGGAGTATTAAAGTCCTAGACTACCAGGTTGTCGCATGGGAAAAATTAAAAAGGAGCGAAAACATTTTACAATGTGTTCGCTGCCAAAGGTTCGGGCACGCCGCGTCGAACTGCGAAATGCAGCCAACGAACTATCGGGGTTGTCCTAAGTTACAGTATATTAAGAAATTAAATCTGGTTCGTCAGGAGAAGGTCGTAGTGAAACGTCCACCTGCTCCAATTCAAACACACACCGTGACTCCCCAAGTGACCTATGCCCAAATGGCGGCAGGTCGGGGAAACGCGGAACAGAAAAGATCGAAGGTTGCTTCTCAGGACCCAGCGCCTAGAGCACCGGAGGCTCAAACTGACTTGCTGGCCATCTTGCTATCTACCCAAGGGAAGATGGAGCATCTTCAACGTCAGGTACAGGAGCAGGCGAAGCGGGTGGACCAGATCTACGCACTTCTGCCGAGCCTAACGCACCTCCAGTCGTAATGGGTACAAACACGGAGGAGCAATCCTTGAAGATCCTTGCGGTGAATGTGAATTCACTGATAAGGATCGAGCGAAGAGCCGTATTATTTAAGTTGTTAGAAGACCAAACCCCTGATGTGCTTATGGTTAGCGAAACAAAGCTATCCCAGAAGCACAAATTGGGGCACAGTAAATACAATATTGTCAGTAGAGACCGACCCAACTCCACACAAGGAGGAGGTGTTGCGATCTTCATACACAAACAACTGCAATTTAAGGTAGTGTACAGCGGTGAAGTGCGAAGGTTCCAGGTGCTGGAAGCGTGTATTGTGTGCATTTCTCTCCATAGTGGAAAGAAGATGTACATGATAGCACTCTATGCACCTGAAGCTACTCACTCTACTTTATTTATTTCAGAGCTCGAGACACTTTGCCGATGCCTAAGGCTGGAGTCGGAGGAGAATTATTTCATCATGGCCGGAGATATTAACGCCAAACATAGAGATTGGGGAAATAACACACCAAATCCTAGAGGGAACCTACTATTCAATTGGTGGGGTCGGCACAGTGTCGAGTATAAACTCGATTTGAAAGCTACAGATAGTCCGTCGTTTCCTAGAAGCGGCTCCTATCTGGATCTTATGCTGTTCGACGTACGGTTACAACTGACCGACATGGACCGACAAACTATAAACTGCCTGCACACATTTGTGTATGACAGTGACCATTGCGGACTCAGTGCCGTAATAACGATTCTCTACGAAATTGCGGAGTTGAAGGAGTTTGTCCAAACGTACTCCTACAATTATAGTAGGACACGTTGGACTCGCTTCTCAAGAACTTTGACAAGAGCACTCTCCTCGAATTCGCTCTACCCACCGTCCAATAGGAATCTGTCAAACGAGGAGATTGACTGGTACCTAAAACAAATAGACGAGACAATTAAACGAACTATGGACAATACGATACCTCGGTATCAGCATACTGACAACGCAGATATATTCCGTAATGCAAAATTGACGCACTACACCAACACAAAAGTAGACTGCTGTCGAGACTAAAAACCTTGTACAGACAGTTTACTGACAGACAAAACTCGGAGGTTAGGACGCTGAAGTCGCTGATTAAAAACCTCCAGAAATTAATTAGAGAAAATTACAGACTTTCTGTAAATTTGCATTGGAACAACAAAATTCGGGCTGTAAAATCCAACAACCCGAGTATGTTCCCGCAAATAAATAAAATATTTCGGAGGAATAATCAAAACGACCTTCCTAGTCTTAAGATCCTCCGAACGACGAACAATGGACAAATACTAATAACAGCAGGTATAGATCCAGATAACGCAGTAGAGGATGACAACTTCTTTGTGATCGAAGTTCCGCAGGAGAAGGTAGAGGCTATAGGAGCGACTTTCCAGGAAGTGTGTAAGGTGAATGATACCATTTGCCCGAACCACGACCTGGAAAATCGAGTCCCTGTGCACAACTTCTACCTTCGAAATGATATAGAGCACTGCCGATCCGAGAATACTGGTTTTACCGGGTCCAATGACGAAAACTTGGCAAACAATGCCATCGCCAATGAAAGGGTACATCTCCCGTACGTATCGAAGGTAGAACTCCAAACGATCTTCGCATCATTGAGAAAGAAGAAATCAGTGGGAATCGACGGAGTGTCGAACATTGTGCTTTGACATCTCCCTCTAGAAGCGGTGGACATATACACCACTCTGTTTAACAATGCGCTGAATAATGCACATTATCCAGCGCATTGGAAAACAGCAGTGATACAACCCATCCCCAAAAGGGGTAAGGCCACCTCCAATCCGGCAAATCTACGGTCGATAAGTCTCCTTCCGAACATCAGCAAGGTATTCGAAAAAGTGATCAATAGAGCCCTGCTGAAGTGGACTGAGAACAATAATATAATTCCGGATTACCAATTCGGTTTTAAGGCGGGGCATGATACAATACATGCCGCGTCTAAACTGGTATCGGATATATAATGGCACAAAAGCAAGAACCAATGCACGGGTGCCTGCCTGATTGACTTGGAGAAGGCCTTCGACACCGTATGGTTAGAGGGACTCTTCTACAAGCTAAGCAGGCTGGGCATAAGCAAACCACTGCTGTACATACTTTATAACATGCTCACCAGTAAACAGTTCATTGTCAAAAATGGCAAGGTGACTTCTGCTGTAACATTTCTAATTAAAAACGGTCTGCAACAAGGTGCGGTTAATTCACCGATCCTTTTCAACATTTACACAAGTGATCTCATAGGTTCACTTCATCATGCCATAGCGTACGCAGACGACTTGATTGCGTACAGATCAGGACCAAAAATCGAGGTCATTGCATTTATCTTGCAACGTGACTTCGACAAGATTCAGCGATATTGCGATGACTGGAAGTTGAAGATCAACTTCCAGAAATCGGAAACCATTCTTTTTAGGACGCCGTTGTCTGCGGCCTCTAGGGATACCAGAAAGAATTGGCGAAAGTTCTCTATCGTGGGACCGCACGGACAGCCACTTGCGAGTCGAAGTGTAGTCAGATACCTGGGGCTCTGGTTAGACCAATATCTATATTTTAACAAACATATAGATGCTGCTCTGGCTAGAGCCAAAGGTGCTTTTGCCCTTACAAAGAGACTTTTTTACAGCAAGCAACTCGATGCAAGGGTAAAGGTAATCTGCTACATTACCCTCATCCGGCCCATGCTCGTATATGGATGTCCCGTGTGGTTCAACGTGGGAGCAAGCTTGTTGGAAAAGATTCGGGTGTTTGAGAGGGCTTGCCTTCGGGCTTGCCTTCATTTATACAGAACACCGGAGTCCCAGTACATAAAATTCTATCCCAATGAGGTCCTATACAACAGGGCTAATCAAATAAAAGTGGATAATTTCGTTATCAAGCTGATTCGAAGGCACATTGCAAGAGCAATGAGCTCGACGAACAACCTGATCTCTGGGGCTTATGAATATGAATATCACGAGAGAGTGCGCCTTAACGGCTTTCTCCCCCCGGAGGCGTTCCTCTATTTTGATGAGAAAGGTCTGATCCAGGACAGATTGGCAGTGCCGCTAATCTTTCACGTTGCTCGGACAGTTGTGGATAGGCGACTCAACTACGACAGAGACGTTGCACACGGCAGTGTGGAGCGTCTCCGGTTTAGTAGGGAGGTATCGGGTCAGTACGGTCATTTCTGGTGGCTAGCCGAAAGAGAGGAAACTCCTTCGTCGTTTCCCCCTAATCCAGGGTAGGCTGTTTGAGGTTTAAAGTTGCCTGTTCTTGCCTATGGTCGACTTACATGGTTTAGGTTTAGGTGTTTTAGATATATTGTGTATAGGTAAAAAAAAAAAAAAAATTTAAAAAAAATAAAAAAAAAAATTTATCACAGCACTTGGATAAAAAAAAAAATTAAAAATAAAAAACCAAAAAAAGTACGTATATAATTACGTAAGGTAGAGCAAGATAGATTAAGGTAGAATAAGATATTTTAAGATTTAATTTAAGGTAGTTTATAAGTTTTATATATAAGAATACAAAAAAAAAAGATCATTTACTAATTTTTTTTTGATCTATTTTTCTTAGTAAAAAGCAAAAATAAAATAATGAAATAAATAAAAAATGTATGTACGTTACGTTGAAAGACATAGTTTTAAGATTAGGTTTAACTTAGAGCGCCCCCCAGTAAGTTAGAATAAGAATAGCTAAGTTAGTTAAGCTAGTTTTAAGCGTATTGTCTAGCATGCAAGTTAATAAATTGATTAATAAAAATGCAAAAAAAAAAACTAGTCCCACAGTGCAAGAACTGCCAAAAGTATCGACATACACATAAATACTGCAACTCTAAACCAAGATGAGTTAAGTGTGCAGGAAATCATCATACTAAAGTTTGTATGAAGAAAGCAACCGAGAACGCCAAAAGAAGGACCCAAAGTCCAAAAAATTATCAACAAAGTCCTAAGATCAAAAACAGGAGCGGGTACAGAATTGACATATGCACAGGCTGCATCAAAAAATTTAGAAAAACCAATAGCTACAACGAAAACAAAATTAAATGCTAGTATGCAAACCTACATGCAAAAAATTCTAAATAGAATAGAAAGCTTGGAAAAAAGCAATAAAGCTATACTACAAAGAATCTCGTTCCTCGAGAGAAAAAGCAGCAATAAAAAGGCTGCACAAAAGAGACAAACATTATGGATAATATAAAAATCCTCTAGTGGAATGCTAATAGTATCGAGAATCGTAAAGAAGAAATTCAAATAGTTCTCGACATGAACAAAATAGATATATATATGTCAGAGACGCACTTTAAATTTAAAACAAACTTAAACTGCATATAGAAGCCAAATTTCAATCATGTGCGAATATCTATAAATATAAAAACGAAAAGTGGACAAATAATATCAGTTGCATCAATTTACTGTTCTCCCAGATATAGTTTTAAGAAAAGCTACTTTTTAGGGCTCATCTGCATATTTCGCAATAGATTTATTGCAGGTGGAGATTTTAATGCCAAACACAAGTAATGGGGATCTAGATTGACAAATACGAGAGGAAGAGTAATAAAATAAATTAGCGGCAAATATCACTCAACGGGAAAACCTACAGTTAAAACTTAAGAAGCACATTTTTACTCTGTATTCAATTGTAGCTAATATTAATTAGTTTATCTCTTTCTCGCTAATATTAATTAGTTTATCTCTTATCTCTCACTGTGTTGAAACAAGTTAGTTGCAGTTCTGCATTTATTCAACCTAATAACTTTTCTCGCATTTTCTTTCTTCTATAATAAAAGATTAATTGTTTTAAAAGGTTTTCTTTTTATTTGTTCATTTTCTCCGGAATATTTTATATTTGGTGCCGTAAACCGGGAAGAAAATCGGTAAAAAGAAATTAATTACAATCATGCGCTCTTTAAAGCTTGAATTTATTTTCGAACTCTTGGCTCAAAAAGATGGAATTGTCAGCACGTGCTGTGTAATGCGCATATGTACATGTCAAATTGTATGATCAGCATATTTACAATTTGATTTCCAACGGAAACATATTTGCGACGTTTGCAAATATGTTTGCAAAGGTTAAATTCAGGCATCTTCAATGCACACGAACAACATTTTTGTGCTTACTATGCGTTCGGGTGAACGAATAAACAAACGTAGAATGTAAGATTTAAAAGTAGAGTTAGCACCGAACCTTCAACCCGATCACTTCATATCATAAATAAATTAAGAGTCTAAAAGAAATTAAAAAGTGTTTAATTCCAATATATATCGACGCGCATTACAATTGGTGGCAGTGGTAAGATAAATTGTTTACGCCAAGATAGTAGTTTAAATATCTCTAACTGCTATCCTAGTTATTCGACCATAGACAACAAAAAAAAAATATAACCAAACGCGATTGAAATAAAATTGTTTACGTCGAGATAGTGGTTTAAATATCCCTAACTGCTATCAAAGTTATTCGGCAATAAATAACAAAAAAAAAACCAAACGCGATTGAAGTGAAAGTGACTCGGGATAAAGCTAAAGTGCGTTTTACGTATTTTGTGTAAGGACTCCAACACCTAAAATTAGAGGCATAAAAAAAGCAGCAACAAAATTATTGCAACGGAACGAAGAAGCCAAACAAATATAACAACACAGCAGCAGTAGTAACGAAAAATATATATAGCAACGATACAACAGTGACAACGATAAGACGAAAGAAGATTTGTCAACGTTGTAAATTATAGTTGTAAGATTGTTTAAGAAAAATAATATAAAATAATATAAAGATTGTAAACAAATTGAACGTATTATATTAGAATGGCAGAATCCGACAGATTATTGTTTGAATTTAAGGAAGAGGACTTAAAGAGCAAGTTTAAATGCATAGGTAGCGAAAGCAGGCAGGTAGTAGAATTGAGTTTAGCACAGATAATTGATAATTTTAAAATTAGTGCGGCAGAAAGGGAAGAGGAATATTTAGTGTTTTATGGAAACAAAACTTATAGAAGGGGAATATTTTTATTTATGATAGAGGACGATGGTAAGGCGAAAGAGCAACTTCCGTCCTCAGTAGAGGACGCCATAAATAAAATTAGGGACAGCCAAATAGAGACAGGAACTATCCCAAGGGTGAGGAGAAATAGCATTGAATTAGAAATTAACAACTTCCAATTACCAGCAATGGAAGTTATAACACAAAAGAAAAGGGACTCTAAAATTAAAACGGGAACGATCCCAAGAGAGAGCAGACCTATACCACAGGATCCAATGCCTGACAGTTTAAATCGAAATAATTATTATCGTACACCACAAATGAGTTTAGAACTACTTTGTAAGTTTGATGATATAGTTTGATAGTAATCCAAATAAAATCCATCACTTCTTGTCAAATGTATACAACGCTATGTCATTAGCAACGCCTGCACAAACGTATTGTCTTTTACAGTTCATAAAAAGTAAAATTTCAGGGAATGTTGAAACAATACTTATGAACAAGAGCCTTAATTCGTGGACGGAATTAAAAACCGAACTGAACTGAATGTTCAAGGAAACTTATTCTCCCATGCAACTGCATTTCGAAATGACCCGCTTACAACAAGTCAGGTCATACAATATATTTAGTGAGTCGAAGCTTTACAAAGACGACGTATCCAAGATGTTTATTTGAATAATGAATATGATAGGTTGTTTGATGGACAGTTATACATGATAGAAAAGGACGTTCTTAACGCTTTTGTAAATGGTTTAAAAGAGGAAATAGGAACATTTGCCAATAGTCAAAGACCATCAACATTGGCAGAAGCTTTCATTAGCAATAAAGGAAGAAACCAGATTAATACGGAAAACGAACATATGGCTAGAGCTCCGAAAAAGCAACAGGTAGAATACAATCGAAATAATACAGACAAAGGGGAGAAACAGAATAGTTATAATAAGAATAGGTATCCAGATTCTAAAGGTTATACGCCAAAATCAAATAATGAGGGTAGAAACAAAATTAAGAAAGACTCAAGAAATTACACAAATAAGAGAATAAATTTTCGACAAAAGGAGCAATGAAGGAGAGTATTGTTTGAGATACATTGCGTGTATTAGCCTTATAAAAATAAAATGTATAATTCGACGTGAACTTTCGAGATACTATGAATTTTAAAGGTATCGGTAAATTGAATAGGTGTAGCATTGGAAGTACTAACATTACAGTAGAATACCACGATAAAGAAAACCACAATACATTTTTAATCGACATATTTTTCCATGTGGTAACGGATGATGTTATTGGACATTATGATGGAATTCTCGGAATTGATTTCCTAAAAGAATCAGAATTTTGTATAAATTTAAAGAGAAAAATGATGTATAATGATAAAATTATAATGACTTTGAGGTTCAATGAAGATAGAAATGAACTTCAGGTGAATAGAACTCTAAATCTTCCTTATAAAAATTGTAGGAACCAAAACAATAGAGATAGAAAGGGTATCGTAGGTAATAGTCACCCAAGACGTGCTATATTCGCAAATGAAACCCTCAACATTGATGACAATGTAAGAAGAAATCAAGGATATATGACAAAAAATCAATAACTTAAAAACCAACTAGATTTAGTCTCAAGTAAAGCATCAGAAAGTAGTGAAAAATTTAACAAATTGTGGAACAAACTGAGAGTTGACCATATAAAAGGTGAATCAGAATTAAAAAAGCTAAGGGAATTAATAAAAGAAAATATCAAAATTTTTGGTTTAGAAGACGAAAAGCTGACAGAAACGTCTGTCATCAAGCATAATATACGTAAGGTAAGTGAAATACCAATAAATGCGAAAACATATACATAGGTATTCAAAGGTTCATGAAAAGGAGGTGAATACTCAAATAAATAAACTTTTAGAAGAAGGGATAATACGTCATAGCCAATCACCGTGGTCTAGCCCTTATGGGTCGTCCCGAAAAAGGTAGATGCTAGTAGCAAACCCAAATGGAGAATGGTAATTGATTTTAGGAAATTGAATGATATTACGATCTCAGATTGTTAGCCAAGTCCTAATATTACTGAAATTTTAGATCAGCTACGAGATGCAAGGTATTTTACCACCCTAGATCTGAAATCTGGATTTCACCAAATACCGATGAGCGAAGAAAGTATGGAGAAAATGGCTTTTTCAACACCTTACGGACATTTTGAGTATACGCGAATGCCATTCGGTCGCAATGCTCCGTCATGCTTTCAAAGGATGATAAACAACATTCTATCAGACCTTCTGGGGAATATATAGGTAACATTGTTGTTTATGCTAAAAGTCCAGAGGAACATAATGAAATGCTCATAAATGTTTTCCAAAGATTGAAAAAAGCTAATTTAAAAATCAAATCTGGATTTATTAAGGAGGGGGTCGAGTATTTGGGTCATGTAATCACAAGCAAGGGACTTCTTCCTAATACAGCAAAGTAAAAGCCATTGACAATTTGCAGGTACCTAAGAATCCAAAAGAAATTAAAAGTTTTCTAGGAATGATATGTTATTACAGGAAATTCATTAGGAATTTCAGTATGGTAGCATCACCTTTATTTGAACTGCTAAAGAAAAATGTGGAAGGAAGAACATTCTGAAAGCTTCAATGAATTAAAAAGATTGCTGAGGGAATTTACGTTATTAGTATATCCAGATTTTGGAAAACAATTTGTAATAACAACGGATGCAAGTAATCTGGGAATCGGTGCAGTTTTGTCACAGGAACACTCTGGAAAGGAATCTCATATACATTTTATTGGTCGAACTTTAAACAGTGCAGAGCTTAATTATAGTACAATGGAAAAGGAATGTCTAGCTATTATATGGGCTGTGAAACAGTTTAGACCATATGTATTTGGAAAAAGATTTAAAATCAAAACTGACCATCGACCGCTTACGTCGTTGTTTAAAGTGAAAGATCCCGGATCGAGATTGGTCAGATGGAGATTGAAATTGGAGGAATACGATTATTCTATAGAAGACAAAAAGGGCGTAGATAACGCAGTTGCCGATGAGCTAAGTCGGAATTTAATATATCCTATAGAAAAGACTAACTATAGTAATAAAGTTAAAGATAAGGTAAGAGAAATTTTCGGAAGCGATCTATCTGATTGCAAAGATGATAGTGTTTTACTAAGCCAAATGTATGATGAGGCATGTAAAAATTTTCCAAGTAGTAGCGTAACAAATGTAAATGATATCGAAAAACCAGATGAAGAAGAGTTAACCGAAAAAGACGGTACTGAAACAATTGAAGGTAATTATATTGAAGTCAAGGTTATAAACGACGTTGAAGAACAACAGAAAATAGAAAGGAGTATCACGATGGGCTGATAGGTGGACAGAAAGCGACAATTGCTAGAATTAAAGAAAGGTTCTATTGGGCAAACTTAAATAAGGATGTTATAGATTATATACATGCATGACAGCAGGAGTAACGAATATTGATAGAATAAGAAGTTCAAAGATTCGAGGAAGCCTTCATGTAAAAGAACCCATCACAAGCAAGATAAAGCACGACCGGCTCATTTGGTATTGTCATGTTCAAAGGAGAGATCCTTCGAACGCCGTCAAAAAGGCAATATCAATCAACGTTTCTACGCAATCGCGCAAAAAAAGGCAGACCAAAAAACCATAAATCAATCAAACAAACAATCACACAAATGCAAAAACACCATGTGATTGGCCTCAGTGACCAAGTGATCCGAAACCGGAAAGTCTGCCGGTACTTTCAGAGGTCAAACCGGCAAACCCCACAGGCGGATCAGTAGGGGTGCAGTAAAGTGGGAGGGTTGTGATCCTTCTACTCCGGATCATAACTTCGCCGTAAGAAGAAGAAGAAGAAGAAGAAGAAGAAGTTATAGATTATATACGAAAATGTGTCCCATGCCAGAAACAAAAAATAAATAGGCACCCAAGTAGGAATTCTATGAAAATAGTCTCATCAGCTGAACATAGTTTGGAAAAAGTAGCCATGGACTTAACAGGACCCTATGTAGAAAATGGAAAAACAATTTACTGTCTTACTATACAAGATGATTTGAGTAAATTTATCAAATATATTCCTATTGAAAATAAGAAAAGCGACACTGTTGCTAGAGCCTTCACGGATGAATGGATCTTAGATTTTGGAATACCAAAATATATTCTTACGGATAATGGCGGAAAATTCGTAAACGAACTCATGAAAGAACTATGTAAGATGTTTGGTATAAAACATTTAAAAACTAGCAATGCATATCCACAATCAAATGGATCAGCAGAAAGATCACACGCACGACTAGGAGAATATCTACTACTTGTAATTAAAGATAAAGCAAAACCGGAATACTCCAAGTTGTTTAAGTACGCAGCATTTTGCCACTACACATCTATATATAATAGCACAAGATTCTCACCCTACGAAATGATATTCGGGAGAAAAGCCAATATACCGAGTAGATTCAGCAATTTGTTTAAAACTACAATGGACTATACGCAGGAACTACAGCTAAAGTTAATACGAATGGAATCAGAAGCTAAGAGAAATATAACAGGTATGAAAACCAAAGCAAAAGATAGATACGATAAAAGAATTGGTCCTATAGTAAAGGAATTTAAGGAAAAAGACCTTGTTCTAGTAGAAAATGACAGAAGCGATAAATCAAGTGAAAAATATTTAGGTCCTTACAAAGTTATCAAGGTTTCGGATAATTGTGTCACAGTTAAACGTAACAATAAAGCTATGAAAAATAACAAAGGTAGAATTAAACACTTCAACAACTGATAAGTTTTATTATTTTCAGACTGTTGCTAGTAAATGGCATCGCTTCTATACAATGGGAAAACGTACCACCCAACGGAATTTATTACAGGAATATCGGAGAACTAAGACAGAAAACGGGAAAAGTCTCTATATTTACAAATATCGACTTCAATGAGATTGAGGATCAGATAGACATAATTTCTCGGTTTATATTCAATGTAAATGAGAATTGTTTGCTAGAAATCCGTGAATGCGTGAAATTTATTAAGAAAACTAAATTAGAACTTTTAGCATTAAGGAAAAGTATTTGAATCATTAATCAACTATTAGGAGTTGAAAAGAGATTTAAAAGAGGTCTCATAAATGTAGTTGGTTCAGGTCTTAAAATGTTATTCGGAACTTTAGATAGTCAAGACGACGAACATTATGAAGAAGCTATCAGAGTTACTAAGGAAAATAGCGAATATTTACGAGTAGAAGAAATAAAAATTTTAGATAGTTTGAACAAACAAAATCAAGTAATGAGAGAAACATATCTTGATTTGGGTAATTTGGCTCACAACATGAATACAGTTTTAGGAAAGTTGGTAGGATCTGTGAACAAAGATAGGAAAAATACTATTATTAGGGAATACTTTACAGAATTAAAACTTCGGATCTGTTTTCTTATAAATCAAACCGAGGTAATCATTGACCAGGTTATAGAAGCAATCTTATTTTTAAAGGACAACGTAATACATCCAATAATAATAGAACCCAAAAAGTTTATAGAACCATTGAAAGAGAGCGATAAGGAGCATGAGATGTTATTTACTCCAAGTTTAGAATCATACAACAGTATAATTCAAGAAATAAATCCTGTATACTATATAAAGGATAACAGACTAGTAGTTATATTGTCGGTCCCAACAGTTGAAAAAGACAAATCAGAAGTTTAATGAAATGATTAACACACCGTGTAGACTAAAAGGTATAATGTTCGTCATTGAATCAAAGAAAATAAAGACGAGTATTTTTTAAGTAATGACGTAATGAAAGAATATAAGAAAGTCAATAAGTATTACATATTCAACCAATTAGAATTTAAAACCAGTATTGCCAACACCGATCGTGAATTGATAACTTGAAACAGATAACAAATCATATTGAAATATTGCATAAAATTACGGAAAACAAATACTTGTATGCATTAAGTGAAGAAACTAAATACAAATGCAAATGTGGGAAAAAAGAAAATAACGAAGAAGGTCTCATAAATGATATTGGCATTTTAAATTTAGATGTTAATTGCACATTCGAAACAATTGAATCAAAAATTGTAACATGTGAATCTGAATTATTTATTGAAAATAAAGATATATATCGCTTTGCTCCAGAAGATTGTTGTTTGAATATAAAATTAAAGGATATAAATGTAGGAAATATCAATATGCCAAAAGTGAAACTTAAAGATCTAAAGGAATTGCAAGATTTAACAATTCAAATTAGAAATCAAGAGAGTTATATCGGTAGAAAACCACCTCATGTCCAAGGTGCAATGCTATGAATATGTGGAATACCCATTATCGCTATTGTAACTTATTTTATTACAATATAAAATTAATTAAAAGGAAAAAAATAAACATTTTTGAAAACCGTGTTAACAGAAAACCCAGAAACAATAATAGGAAGAGAACCAATTATTCATTATTATGACAATGACAGAAGTAAAACCGTTATAAGGAGACCTAATTCTAATGTTTTCAAAGTCGAAAATTTTGAAGTAGAATAAGAAAATTGAAAGATAGTGCAGTAAGGCACTCCAGTATGTAAACATTACTTTGTTAAACGAAATTATTTAATATGTATTGTAAATAATAATTTGTCACATATATTGTATATTTTTATGGGGGAGGTGTTATGCGCATACATGCCAAATTGTATGATCAGCATATTTATAATTTGATCTCCAACGGAAACATATTTGCGACGTCTGCAAATATGTTTACAAAGGTTAAATTCAGGCATCTTCAATGCACACGAACAACATTTTTGTGCTTACTATGAATAAACAAACGTAGAATGGATTCGTATTTCTTGCATGCTCCGCGTAAAAATGCTGATCCGCAGTTCTGTCGTGTGTGAGCTTCTCCCTAGTAGATGTAAGATTTAAAAGTAGAGTTAGCACCGAACCTTCAACCCGATCACTTTATATCATAAATAAGTTAAGAATCTAAAAGAAATTAAAACATGTTTAATTTCAATATATATATCGGCGTGCATTTTTTTTTTTTTTTTATAATTTGCATGAATATGAATACCCTTATACTAATTTTTTTTTTTTTCTTTTATTTTATTTTATTTTTTTTTTTTTTTAGAACACGTACGTTTTATGGAAAGGGGAAGAGACAGAGAGAAAGACAGATGGTGTTTTTTTTTTTTTTTTTTTTATAATTTGCACGTGTTAAAGGGGATATGAATACCCTTTTACTAATTTTTAGAACACGTGCGTTTTGTGGAAAGGGGAAGAGATAGAGTGGTGTAGTTTGAAACTCGGGTGGTATTAAGTTTCTATAAACTCCAAGGGTGGCTGTCCAGATAACTGGGGAGTATTTTATTTGTTTTTCGCTATCATTGTCATTGCTTATGATTCACAGTATTTTTTTGCGTCCTCCTGAGGTCATCATCACGATCAAGTTGCATTTTAGCCATATGACCACCCATATGACATACGATAAAAGACGACGTCAAACAAAAGGGGTTAAAGGACGATATGTTCTAAGCTGTGATGAACTTAGAAATAATTTTTATTTCTCACAAGCTGTGTTGAAATATATTCACGTTATAAACTTCTTTATTATGTTCGACTGCAAACCGACAAGTGGAGTGTATTTCCGCAGTAGTTCCCATGAAACATTGCTTTTAGGCACTACTGTGAAATTAACGGATGATCATCATTTTACCTAAGAGGGTCAATGACTATTTGAGTTTGACTTTGCATTTCATTACATAAATTAATACACAAACATTTCTTTGTTCTGGGAACTATTTGTGTGTTTTTATATGTGTTAAGTTTCATCAGTGTTGCCTTTGAAGAATTAATGTCCCCTATGAGTCATGCGTGTGGGAAGTAGTCGCCTTCAGCAATAATGCATCCATTCTCCTTTTCTTGAAGTCGGCTGCTGACCTCGTTTTGCATTTCCACGTGTGCAAGAGGGAGAGGATGCATTGCGCGAATATTGACATTTGTTGACAATGACAAGGTATTTTCGTGTTCTCCATTGGTCGGTGATATAAAAATATTTATGTTTTTATAAAGAGTTGTTAGGAACTAACATACTCCCCGCCTTCAGCATAGGACATTCACGTTCGTCTTCGGTTGATGACTTCTTGATTGCGAATAATCATCGAAGTTCTCCAACCATTCGTTTGAGTCCTGGTAGATTGGCTGGGTGACTCTCATAGTCGATAGTTGTAATGTTGACGATAAAAGATAAAAAAGGTATGAATCAGAATGATTTGTAAATATAGGAACAATTAAAACAAATTTAAAATTAAAATTTCATTTAGCTACATTTGGAATCCTGCCTGGTGAGTACGGGATGGTAGTGCATATTGCCTTGCACCTTGGATGAGTTGATGGTTCATTACATATGATGATTAGTAGGTTAACTTATATAAATAGGTGATTAGCTGTATAAATAGTTCAAGGTTTTGTGTTTTTTTATGTTTTTTATTTTTTATTTAAAGTTCACGGGTAGGGGGATGTGAATTAGTTTATATTTTGCGAATTCAAAGGTTCAGATACCGGCAAAGGGGATAATTTTACGATTGGTCGTTTGAGTGTCGATGTTTGCGTTTTTATCGTCGCGACACGCGTCAGACCGTCCGAACCGGGATGTAATTCTATCACTCGCGCGAGTGCCCACGACGAGGGCGGTAAATTATGCTCCTTAACGATCACGATATCTCCTACGTTGAGGTTCGGTTGCCTTTGGAGGAAGTGAGGAATTCGACAACCGACCTTCTCCCGCAGCAATTCGTCAGCGTCGAGAAATGGATTTAAATTAAGGATTTTGCTTCCCCTTGAAAGCATGATGGTTGCTTTCAACGTCTTGATGTCTTCGGCGAATAGCTCTTCTTGTACTAGTTGAGTAAGCTGATCGTGTGCCGACGTTGGTTCACTGAGGGTGAGAGGGTAGGTTTCGAGTGGTTTTTTGTTAGTTGTATTTTTGATGTTAAAGAAATATCTTCTTCATACCGATACTTTGCCGACGAGTCGATGTAACGTCAAAAATTGTTCGAAGAACGCTGTGTTAATTAGGCTATAATGTGATAGTACAAGTGTTAAGTGAGGCTTTATGTGTGTTAAATGTACCTGATAGATAATAAACTACCCAGATGTCTCATTCATATGGGAAGAAGTGATATATGAAAATGAAATTCACTAAAAAAAAAGCTTTTTAAAAAGCTTAAACTTCTTACAAAAGGGACCAAATCTTTCTGCTCACGTTTTAATCCATCGTGTCGCTCATACATACCCTTGTTTACCTTTACTGCAAAAAAGAAACAAAAAAAATATTTTGTGCGACTGCGATCACGGAGTTCTGATGCCGACACGTTGGTAGGATGGATATGGAGTATCCGTATAGATCGTATATATATATGTGCAAATGGTTGGGCTTATGTTATGTGCTTGTTATTTTGTCTGTATATATGTACCTTATTTTCAGCACTTGAATAAATAAATAAAAACTCTGTAAACTTTGAGGACACAAATTTGCTCTGAAAATTGGTATGAATATGAGTTCTGCATACTGCATTTTATATTTATGCACTTATAATAACTGATCACTGCTCTTGGCCTACTTAAGTGAAGGTGACTAATCTTCGAAATTATTATAAAAAAACTAACTAACTTAAGAAAACAATCATTAACTTAAATTAGGTTAGTATTAAATTGCAGTTAAATCACCTTAACTGAAGCAGTTTCCAGGGGACACGAACTAGGACGTGGCAGGATATCGACCCCCACCCTCCCAACCACCCAATAATCACTATCAATTTATCTGTACTTTTTAAGCGTTCATTACATTTTGCAATTTTTTTTATTTTATTTCTGGAATTTCTACTTTTATTTAAATTCTTATCAAGGACCCATTTACAATTTTTCCACAGCAATACCACTATTAGGAAATTTATTAAATTAATTTTGTGGTCATAACACACATTGAACCAATTCGGAAAATGTATATTTGTTGCCTTTATACACTCTTTGATTATATTTCCTTTTAAGTTAGATGCAAAGGTAGTTTTCGAAAGTATTCGGAAAATATTTGTACATGAAGACGGCATACTTGAAAATATTTTTCCGACGGCCATAAGAGAACCGTATTTTCTTTTGAATTTCCATATTCTTTTAATTTTATCAATACTTCCGTTAGATCGAAATTCTGTTTGTCCTTTGACATTTCTTCAGCACAATTTTCACAGATTTTGTACATTTTTTTTTATTTTTTTAAAGAAGCAGTATCCGGCAAAGTAACTTGTAGCAAGGTCGTTGACCTGCGGTACCTTGACTGATATTGCGTCTTCATCTGGTGGATTAACTATATTGTTCGTATTCATGTTATTTTCAAAAAATTCCTGATTCTTAAGAATGTCGTGATTTTGTGATAGCTCTTGGGTAAGTATTATTTGTTCTTCTACATCACTCTGCAAAATAGCATTCCAATCCACCTGTAGATATTCCGAATCGTTTTCTTCGCATTTGGAACATTTCGATTTGAATAAAAATTGTATAGATATAACTTTGGCTAGCAGGGAGTTAAATTCGGAAGCACTTGGATTACATTTATTAATATTCCGCGCTCTTATTTTACCAAATAAGTTCTCTAACGGATCTTGATTAAATTTATTTACATAAATGTAATATGAATCATTATGATCCATGAATAATGTGTCTCTTATTCTTAAAACGCTTTCTATAGTTAAGGCCAAGCCTTTGAAACAAAATGATCTATTTCTTGTGTTTGTGGGTTCGATGTTTAATATATAATCCTTCATTTCTTGTATAAAATGCATATTTTGATCATTCCGTATAAGTGCTGGTTTTCCATTTAATAGGTCGAAAAGTCGATCTATTTTTTTATAAATTCAGCTGTCGATTTTGCAAACTCGGCTACATCTTGGAAATTTGTTGAGTTTTATTAAAGCTTCAATGCCGCAGGCTACAGATCTGCTTAAAACTTGTGCAGCTAACTTTACGTTCATTTTCTGAAACTCAGTATAATCAATGTGTGCCGATGTAAGTTTTGGACAATTCCATCAAAAGTGGTCAAATTGTATTTAAGTAAGTTGTTCCGAATACTCTTTATAAAATGAGGAATATCATACATTCCGTAAATGGATTTATTTTTGTAAGTGAAGTTAAAGTTTTTTTTCATTTAGATTAAGTTTACTATATAAACTACGATTTGTGGGTCCTTGATCACATCAAATAGCTCTAACGGTTAGTTTCAGCTCCGCGCATATATCACGACAATTATATACCCCAATCTCAAGTTGTTTCATAGGTACTCTTATTAGAGGTCTGCAATGAATGTCTTGAAACCAGTTCCAAGACATTCGTTTTATTTCAAGTACACTTCATTATTGCTTGAAAAGTAAAATGAATGAATCATCTAATATATGAAGTGATTACTATATGAGTATTGCACCCATTTTAAACCAAACACTTAGTGCAGTGTACTCATAAAAAATGGGTATTCATAAATTGGGTATTCATAAAAAAAGTGTACACTAAACTGAGTACACTATTTTATACAAGAAAACAACTAGTATTTGCAATCGTTTTATTCAGTGCACTCAGTGTACTCAGTGTATTCTTACAGTTAACATTGTAAACTATTTGCTCACATCAAGCAAGTTCAAGCACCCAAAGTGTGGGAGAGAAACAAAACACTGCACTCATTTTGCTATCGGGTGACCGAGTATTGTGCATCAACTGTCTCTTGTGGTGTGGTACTCTTTTTTGCTATACACTTGTTCGAATTATTGCAATGAATAGAGTACACTGAAGTAGTGTACACGTGTAGAGAGAGCAAGTGAATACATTCATGCAGACCTCTAACTCGTATATTGCTTGGACAAACGACATGATATAAAACTTGCTTAAAATTTCCGCATACACTCCGAATCATAAAAACGCACACAGATTTAGCGCATATATTAGATCTTTGATTCCTTCCGTAATCAACAAAACCTTAAATTTCATCTTTGAATTTATTGTAGGTTAGATTCGTCTGAAGGCTCATCTCATCAAATATAATCACGACTTCTTTTTTCTTTGGTGATAATTTCGAAGTTATTTTCTTTATTTCCTCTACGACATTTCTATTTATTCCAGGTGACAGACTTTTAATCTTAATCCACCTATGCAATGAAGACGTGTGCGGCAAGTGTAGTCCAAGCTGATCCCGTAAAAAGTTGTATCCGGAAGACGAACGGAAAAAAATGCACTGCGAAATCCACTTCTCCTCTTCGATGTATTTTTTTGTACTATCAGATAGAATGAGTTTCGAAAATGCCTTAGTATTTTGATCAATACCAAACAATAAATCAATTTTCTCTTGGATATTTTATATTTGTTGTCCTCTTTTAAACGATGAATTCTCTGCAGCAAATTTATTTTCGATTTGCGATTTCCTTTTATTGTTATCCTTAAGCTATTGTTTAATTTCTTAAGCCTCTCAATTCTTTTAATATAAATAGATTGAATTTTTATATGAGTCTCACAGTTGGCGCAAGTAAATTCAACGTTATCATTGGATCTTTTTCTTGATAACCTTTTTGAAGACAAGTTTAGTTCTTCTACTGTAACATCATTCGAATTCACTACTAATTTATTGCAGTTTTCATATGTAACCTTAGCTCTTGTTGGATCAAAACAAATGAACTCGTCATCAGATATAGCTGTTACTATATCTGATGACGAGTTGTTAAAACGAAGTGTTCTTCGTTTTAACAAGAGAGAAGGGTAAGCATTTTCTTTTTTAATATTTCTTTCCAATAAAGGCATTCTTAAAATGTTTGCTGCATATATAGGGCGTTTTAAGGCTTTTTGTGTGCCATTCATCGTATTCAACGGTGCCTTTTTTAGGAAAGTTAAATAATTTTCCACTTCGCGCACTTCGTTCTTTTCCAGGACATTTTTTCTTTGGAGACAATTTTCTTATGCCTTTTAATTTTTTAGTATATGTATGCAATATACATATATATATGTATGTCAGTAATTAACCTGAAAATCTAAATGATTGATATTCGAGCAAAATCTCTCAAACCTTCTCTTCATATACAACGCATACGCGTTTGCAAAACTTCCATTCATGAAAATTTATTTTTTTGCTGCGGTGGTATGGAAATCACGGTGAAGGGAAAAAACTCCACGGGAATTTACTCCAACAGTTACTTATTTGGTGTGAAGTTATTTCCCACTGGAAGTGAGAAACAGTACCACTTTTTTGTGGGAAATTACTCCATTTCATAAATGTTTTCAATCGGACAACAACAAATTTAATATCTGATACTAAAAATAAGAAATGAGAATGCTCAAAAACTGTTGGTTCGAAATAAGTCCACAATGCATAAAAAGTGGAATATGTATGATTGCATGCTGCCCCCTAGCAACCTCCCTGCTTGGGGTCACTATTGGATTTGGAGTAAGTGCGGGGTTAGGCGAATGCAAAGTTTCTTTATATACAAAAAAAACTTTACATTTGTAAAGAAACTTTGAATACACACAACCTCGCACTTTATGTATTGTGGACTTACTTCGAACCAACAGTTTTTGAGCATTCTCATTTCTTATTTTTAGTAATGCGGGAAACAACTCCATCAAATTTCATGTTAAGTTAATTTTCAACTCCAGTGGGAAATAACTCCATACCAAAAAAGTAGACTTATTTATCACTTACGTGGGAAATTAGTTCCTGATGGAGTAAATTCCCGTGGAGTTATTTCCCTGCACCGGAAATCACACCGTCATGCATCTTCATGCCCCTTCCCGCATACCCCTTTACACTTCCTCACCTCGTTCCTTTGCATGTCGCAACACACGATGAGAAAAATAACTTTTCCCACACGAGCGAACGGAGTGAGGAAAAAGAAACAGCTTTATTTGTTGTTATCTTATTCTGAAAGCTCTTTGTCTGCTACCACGTTGTCTGCCAGGATGAAAATATGCTTCATTTTTTTATATGGGCGTGCGACATCTGGGTAATGTATTATCTGTGCATAAACTATTGAAGATCAATACCAAAAGGAGCATTACTAAATGATTTATAAAAATGGTCATTGAGTTGTTGATTGTGTAGTTATTATACGTAAATGTAGCAGGGTAGCCGTTAGATTTTTGCTTAGAGTTGACAAACTACCAAAAATGATTAGGTTCACGTTTTAGATAGTTGCCCATTTCCCTTATAAGTAAGTAAATAAGTTCTTTTTATTTTTCGGTGTGGTTCTTGTCAATCTTACTTTGCACCACCTGCTCAGCACATAAAATCTAGCGCCATTGTAATAAAAAAAAAATTAAAGAGAAGAAGGAAGTTACTCTACTCTGATTTTGGACGGACAAAAAAAAAGATAGAAAAGAAAAAAAAGGAAAAATCCAAGGTCTTGTGCCCATGGCCAGGAGAAAGATCGAGAAGGATCACACGAACTTACCCTAACTGTCCTAAACTAAACCTAAACTAACCTAACAACTTAAGCTAAATCCTAAACTAAACCAAACTATCTTAACCTAGCCTATTTCTAGTCCCTATCACGCAAATTATCCTTCCCCTAAATCTCTCCTCGCCAGACGGGTTCATCAAGTACCCGAGGTATGTCTGGTGGAAGTGGCAGAAGCTGCCTGCCCACCCTGTCTTGTGACATAACCAATTGCTATCTCTCTGGCCAATGATTGCGAGAGAACAGACACGACCTAAGTCAGTCGTAGCGCAAGTCCGTTAGTGGTCCTGTCCTGTCATCGTTCATCTACAAAAAGACGGCCCGACCGGCCATCCACACAGCAAAGAGAAAATCCTATTCACATATCATGTTAATTTATAACCACTGAAATAATTTGTTTGTGGGCTCCTTGCCCTACTCTATTTATTATAAACAAATGTTAATCTTAAACCTACTACTAAAATTAAACCCCACTTAATTCTGCTATAATTTGTTTTTCCTTTATTGCTTAATAAAAATTACCAAAAAGAGTACTCATGGTTTATCCAGGTCCCCCGTTGTCCTGCCGGCAGCACGATGAAGGATGATTTGTTCCTATTAGAGGAGCTAGCCGCCTCGTGATACACTATTAAACGTTCGTAGGAGAATTCACAGAATTTGTATTCTAACTTTAGCATTAGAGTTAAAAATTAAGCTACTACTATTATTTACAATGATTCACTGTTTAAGTACTAAATAAAATCCACTATTCACTATTTAAAGCTAACTCTAAAACTATACAAAAAAAACTAAAGGAAAATTTAAAAGGATTACGGGGTTTCAAAAACTGATTTAAATTAAACTCAAGGGGACGGAAATCTGAATCAAAAAAAAAAAATCTTTCACTACAGGTATTCATTGGCACACTGTGTCCTTAGGAGCACTTCTAAAAAAAACAGTACTGGATAATAAAAAAAAAATACGTATATAATTACGCAGTTAGAGTAAGGTAGAATAAGATAGATTAAGGTAGAATAAGGTAGGTTAAGATTTATATTAAGATAGTTTATAAGTTTTATATGTATAAGAAACAAAAACAAAAAGTTCATTTACTAAGTTTTTTTTTTTTTCATTTCAATAAAACTTTTCTTAGTAATTATTAATAAAAAAAAAAAAAACAAATAAATACAAATTTAAGTTAGGTCACGTCGAAAGACATAGTTTTAAGTATTAGGTAAGTAATACCTGCCAGTAAGTTAGAATAACATAGATAAGTTAGTTAGGCTAGTTTTAAGCTCTTTTTTTTGTCTAGCAAGTAAGTTATAATGAATTAATAATTAATAAAAATGCATTAAAAAAAAAAGCACCTCCTAGAAAGCGTTGATTTTTTTTCCGTGGAGGAGCACCCCTTGTTGCCATTCTTTCTAGCGGACTACCGCCACCGCTAATACCACCGGTATGTTCCTCGCAACGGTCCTGGCAGGGAAACTGCAATCGGCAAAATTTTTCTGGGGCCTTAGTTGCTTAGCGACTCTCTATGCCTTTGTATATGGTATTTGTCTGCGTACACCTTCCACGAAATGCTCCGCCGACTTCCTGAGTGATGTCTTCTGTTTTATCTATTAGAATTTATTACACACCATTAAAAAGATCGACAAAACACTGTGCTCAGCACAAAAAAAAATCTTCTATTGACAACGGAAGCTACTGCTGCTGTTCGAAGTAGAACTTTGATAGTGAAACTTGGGGTCGATACTCTAACACGTTGTTATCTATCTGGGTTATTTTGTTTCCCATTGTCTTACTTTTCGCCTCCTTCTTTTCCTTTGTTCGACATTGTCCTCTCTTTGTTAGTCATCTTCCCTTGCCATATATGAGTAGTATATTCCCTTTTTTGGAACATTTACCACGTTTATATGACCGGATAGAGAGATCGGATTGAAAAAGGATTGAGTTTCGATCCAGGTTTTCGCTGTAACCGAATTGAGGGATCGAGTTAGAATGGAATCGAAAGAGGATTGAGTTCGACACTTCTCTTGTGTGCGGAGTTGTGTATGCAAGCCAAACACCCTTATCGATATCTCTTTTTTCTCTATCTGTCAAACTCAATCTTTCGACCCGCGTTTACATGCAAAAACTCAACTCGATCGCAGAAAATTTTGTGATCGGAACGAGTCAATCCTGTTTCAATCCAATTTGAGTTTACATGACACTCAACTGTAATTAAATCCGCCATATAAACGTGGTAATTGAAATGGGAAATTTCCTTTTCAAATGTCCTACATCTCGTCATTGTCTGTTACAAAAATCGTCCGTTCAAAAAAAATTCCTGAATGATAATATACATAAATACACTAGCGCCTGACATACAATATTACTAATTTAAGAGACACCTATTCGTCATATGAATAGACAAAAAATTAAAAAAAAAAAAAAAAAAATACATCATGTATAACAAACAAACTTTACATTCTATATCTATGCCCTGACCCACAAATAATTTCTCGACCGCCATCATTAATTTTGCGAGAGAGGGATGGGGCTTGTGCAAATGAGGGAGACGCACGTAATACCCTCCACCATGTCAACACAATTGTTGACATTTCTATTTTATATTGCGAGGCAAATCGCTGTTTTTTTTTTTTTATTGATATTAATTTTCGAATTTGTTGTCCAAACAGTTCAAGAAAACCCACCCCTGTATGTGCGAAGAAGTATTGATCGCTTCTTGTGTACAAAAGGTGTACAAGAAAGCGAAAGTTGATAAAAAACCAAAAGGACAGGCTTTTGTGTGCTGGTATTTTCGCTTATATAATTACTGCTTAAGCTCATGGAGAGAAATTTGAATTCGTTGAAGAACGTTATGCACGTATTGAAATTAGATGGACAGAGACTTTTAATATCATTCTTCCAAGCCCTTTTTTTTCGTATCGCCCTTAGTCCTTGTTTATACAATGGATGGCAATAGTTCAAGTTTTTGAATAATTTGAGAGGAATAATTTGTTCATACACTCATTAGTAATAGAATAAAAGACTTTTAGTGCTTCGTTAGTAGAAATTAGTAGAAACATTTAAATTTTCAATAAAGTATCTCTTTAATTCTTCAGAGAGACTCTGAAAGTTTGTTCTACGTAGGTCAAAAATATATGAAATGTCATGAGAATTGACGTTCTCAATTGCTAACAGACTCTGATTAAAAGCAAACAAATTAAAACCCTTAACTCAATTCATCTATTTATTTTGATTTTTAGAATCTCATAGAAAGGGTACACCGCGGTGAAGGGATTTTTGTGCGCTGAACTAATTGCAAAGATTTGGTAATAATATCGGTAGCAAGTGCAAACTTCATCTCATCTGCAATTAGTTTAATGCCTTTTAAACACAAATTAGACACTTTTACAACGTCAAATTAGAGTTTAATGTCCCTTAACATAAAAATAAACACAATTGAACACTCAACGCCCGAACCCCAAACTGAAGTGTCAAATGTGTAAGACAAGATCCTCAAATATACATGCTCTCTCTTTTCAACGTTCAACGATCTGATATGAGTAATACTGTTTAACACTATAACTAAATATACCATGCTTTCTTGCAACTTAAGGAATAATGGCCGATTTGAAGAAAGAGATAGCATGCATTGAAAACCTATTAAAATTAATACTTCAATCTCACTCTAAGTAGTTAGTTCAAAATATGGGGCATTAATAAAAACTATGTTAATGCGTAATATAAAAATTAATGAAACATAGAAATACACATAAAACATTCTGTTCTAATATTTCATACAGATTCATTAACCACACGGAGGTTACCTTGTAGCATGAGAGTAAAATGTTCGACACTCATCAACAGTCGAGGTGCAAGAGTGGTTTAAATAACGTGAATAAATTTATAAAGTTGACCACATAGTTTTTCTTTATTAGAAAGAGTTTTTAGTTGATAGGGTTGATTTAATTATTTCAGTTTAAAGGCAAAATCAGATATTCCGCAAAAGGGTTCAGGTCCAATGAACGACTCAGAGGAAACTTTTCTGGCAGATCTGTTGTTTCGTTGCCGTTAATGCATACATGACACCGTACCCAAAACAATTTTATTTTATTATATCGGGCAAAGTTTTGTAAACTGTCGAAGCAGCTTAGAACTGATTTTGAACTGATCAGGTGTGAGATCGGTGCTTTAAGCGCTGCTTGGCTGCCGGTGCAAGTTTATATTATCACAGGTCTCGATACCGTAAAGTTCGGTCTGGAAAACACTAGGACTCTTTCCAAGTGATTTCGAAATCTTTTAATTGGGTCCATACACACCGGCGCCAACTGCTTAATCCATTTTTGATCCATCGGTATACCTTTTGGATCAAGCAACGGTCCACCATTATTCCATATATCACCTTTTGGGATCTCAATCTCAAACCTTCTACCAAAATAGAGTGATTTGGGCGTAAAGTCAGAAACCGTGCTGGGCATATCTAGCTCGAGGAAGTCTGTTAATAGATCCATGAGATCCACATGATCACATGTACTGTTAACATCCGACTTTCGAAGATTAACTGCACTGCGAATTGTCACTTTTTTTATGGAAATATGTAACGGAATAAGTCCGATTATGGCTTCTATGGCTGTTGTGGAACATGTGCACAGTACCTGTAATTCCGAGGCAAGCTAGTCTTTGAAACTTGCTGAGTTTGCTGATGATTGTGACCTCCTTAGTTTTCGTCCACCACACAACGGACATGTATGTAAGGATGGGTCTTACTAGCATGGTATATAATCAGAATATGACCTTTGGGCACAGACCCCATGTTTGTTTTTGTTTTTTTCTACAAAAACGAGGTCAAGCTGATTGAACGGTAGGATTAGGCAGAATTTGAGTGCAAGGTTGGCAATAAAGGTCAGCATGCGATCCGAAATTGCGGTCGTTTTACTGGTGTCACCGCATAAATAGGATAGCCATTCATCAAAGCAATGCTGAAATACTCGTAGGCGCTATTATGTTAGCAACAACACCATTTTCTTCTGCATAACACACCAATCTCTGCACTAACCCCATTTTCAAATTCTCATTCATGTTATATCACACATAATCATAGTCTTATAGCGAAGGAGTTTCTTAGATATAATGGAGATATTATCTCCTTAAGAAAGAAGCTTCTCATACTTCTACACAGAGCTACACACTCACATAGTATGTGTTCTGCAGTTTCGTCCTCTTGTAGGCAGAGGCGGCAGGTGATATCCTCTGAAATTCTTATTTTATTTAGGTGATAGAGTAATTGGCAGTGACCAGTAAGGAAGCTCACAAGCTTTCGTATGTCATTTCCGCTTGGCTTTCGTTGAGTATGTGTATAGCGCCACCCTTGATTCCTGATTGCAAGTTTTTATTTACACAGGTCTCAATAGCGTAAATCTCGGCCTGGAAAACACTAGGACTCTTACCACGTGATTTCGTAATCTTGTAATTGGGTCCATACACACCGGCACCAACTGCTTAATCCATTTTTGATCCATCGGTATACCAAAGGATTCCTTTTAGATCAAGCACCGGTCCGCCAATATTCCATATATCACGGTTTGGGATCTCAATCTCAAACCTTCTACCAAAGTTGAGTGATTTGGGCTTAAAGTCAGAAACTGTGCTGAGCATATCTAGTTCGGGGAAGTCGGTTAATAGATCCATGGGATCCACATGATCCTATGTACTGTTAACATCCAACTTTCGAAGATTAATTGTACTGCGAACTGCCACTTTTCTGATGAAAATTTGTAACAATAGAATACTGCTATCAAAACAGGATAAGTAAAAAATTAAATCCAATGCCATAGCAAGTTCAGAATACAGTGAATTATGGATAGTGGATGAAATATATATACGGCATATGCATATGTCTTTGGAAGCAAAAGAGATTTTAGCGCATATAATTTATATTTTTTAAGGGATGAGGAAAATAATAAGAGAAAAATTAAGATTATTAAGAACATCAGTAAGAACTCCTCCACCGGGACGTCTGAGATTGTTAATATGTCGATTTTTGCGATATGCTAAGAGCCCATTATTAAAAAGTTCCGCGTAAAACGCACTTTCGTTAAGCCAAGTTCCTGTGAAATCGATAACGTCATGTGAAAAAGCCTGAGAGTTGATAAAAATATTTGCAGTTTTAGTACGAAATCCTCTTACATTTCTGTAGTAGAGGGATAGTCTGTAAAGCTTTTTCAGGGAGGAGTACTTGATTTATATTTGTTTGATGATCGATACGAGAATTCTTTAACGAAGGTACCACGAGTTACTGTTGCAAACTGAATCGAAAATAGGAGCGGGGGTAACAACCTTAAATGACGAGACGAAGCTATTGGGTATACTTATCTTAGGACAGTTAACAGTAATAGCAGTAGGCATTAAGTTGTTAGACAGTAAGTAACGTAAGACATCATCAGGCAAAGTGTCTGGCTTCAGGCGAGAAACAAACACAGATTCGAACTCAGGAACTGATTCAATAACTGGACAGAGTGCGCGAGTTGCAGTAACTATTGAAGTAATTAGTTTGGGGTGAAACTTAATGACTGGTTTTGTGACATTAATTTCGGGGACGGTGTTAGCATTTCTAGCATGACTCCTAACGTTTAAACGTTCTGGATTAGGACAAGGATTTTTGATTGGAGCAACATTTTCAAGCTTTCTTTTACCTAAGGCAGAATCTTGGTCATTTTCCAAAATAACATAATAACGACTGCACCACGGCGCTAACAAATGATGAGGTGAATAAAAGTGTACTTACTATGACGAAAACTTTGGGAATTAAATATAACAGAAATAAACAACATTGTTTGCACATCAAAAGAGCTTGTGATTCCACCTTATGTGGCTTCTTCCTTCAAGTTGTCAAAATTGTGAGGTTATAGCTTTGTCTCTGTCTTTTATGTTTTTTCTCGCGATCGAATAAAGTTTGTACACGATCGGCTGACAAGAAGTTAAAAATACAATGCGACATCATTTTCAAATGTTTAGTTTTATTGGTTTGTAGTCCATAAAATATTTACTTTTTTTAGTATGATGTGGTCTGCAAAAGACTCACGCCTAATTTAATGTGAATAAATTTGCCACATCTGGTCTAATTTCCCAATTACCTGCGTTTTTTAATTCACGGGGTAACATGAAGGCTTAAAAACTTGTTAATGGACCTTGCCTCTGTACTAGGGTTAAGTTTGTTCTAGTGAAACCGCACGCGTTTTTCTTTTTTTCTATTTCGACAGCGTTTATCACTTTCAGCCGCGTAATAATTCGAAAATATTGATGGCCCACATCGACAAAGCGATTACGCGTACATTTTGGTCCTCTTCGAGCACGGATTCATCAAATATAAACATATCTTACGTGGCACGTGAACTTTCCAATTCGAGAAAATCGCGGTTCATATATACATATTAATTCACCTATTCGGTTTGTAGTGTTTTTTTCCTAACATTGATTGTAGAACAAATGTGTGGATGTTAAAATTATACATGTGCCATATCGTCGATGAAACCTGAAAAATGTGTTACTCCATTTTAACAAATTTTACAGGAGACTATTAGAACTTCATACTTTCTGAGATAGTGGTATTATTTTCCAGAATTTTTCATGAATTATTTTTGAGAATATTTATTATTTATCAAAATGACTCAAAATTATAAGACTATGAAATTTTTTTTATTTTTGCGATATACACACTTTTCCCTAAAAAGTGTGTCGGGCGCTTGGGACGTACACAGTGTTTTTTATGAATTAAAGAAATAAATCAAACTGAAAATAAATAATTTTATTTTAGGAACATTAAAAAACTAAAAATATATGAATTTAATTTTAAACACAAAAATATTAAAGCGATTTACTTTGTGGTAAAGGGAATTGCATCATAGAACGCATGATAATCCAACTCTAAGCTTTTCTTTAAAATTTGTAAATGTTCATACTTGTCTTTCTTGATTTTCCTCCTTTCCAGGTATAGAGCAGGTAAAGTGGTTATATCATATGGTATCTCCTGTTGTTTCACTGTTGATCGCCGTATATTTAATGTAGTCCAATCATTATCAGAGTGCTTTAATTTATACTGAATTACAGCATCTGGCATATATTTAATCTGCTTAAGGTCAGTGACTGTTGGTTCACCCACCTTACGACCTGGTCTTATCGAAGTAACGAATTGTATCTTTGAAAAGTCTTTAAAAAAAGTACGGTAAAGGTATCGAACTTTGTATGGAAAAGGATTCTGGCGTGCCATTTCGCAATGAGTGATGTAGTCTGCTGGGACATTAATGTCCTTATTTCTAATTCTTCTTTCAATAGCAGAGTGCATCAAATCTGCCTCCATTTGTGTATGACCTCCATAGAGATATTTTTGAATGATAGTTACCTTATGAATAAGCAAAGTGTTCGATAAACATACATTTCTATTTTGGTCCGTATAACCATTGCTCCAGAAAATGATTTTTGATGTTTTATCTGGCATTTGAGGCAAAATTTCGACTTCAATGAATGGTCTTTCCTTAGACGAAAGAGTGATAAGTTCATTTTTAAGAACTCATCATTGAATGTTGTTCTAGAAGCAGGAGCCAGCTCTCCTTGTTCTTAGCAAAAATAATTTAAATGAAATCGGTATAAATCCTGTTTAGTTTGCCAAATCGGTTCGAGATAAAGCCTTTGCGTAGAAGCCCGACAGTAATGGGATTCAACCTTCGGAAGTGGATCGAAATATTCTGCTAATTTGCTTCGAGTACCTACCTTGAAGTCTGGTCTGTGGTGTAGAAATATTAGCGTCTTCATTATTGTCAGTAGTATCGATTTGTTCATTTGTATTTCGATGATTGATACCAGTTTTAATCCACAACAAAGCGCAGTTACTTTTAAGTCCCAAAGTGTTGTTGTACATATTTTTGCATACACAGTACTCCAGGCCACTAGTTTTCAACTGTTATGTAACGCTAAAATTCCGCCTCGAATTTTCAGTCTCATTTCGTCGCCGTATAACGGTTTGTATTTTTGATAAGTTTCTCACATACTCTTGCTTTTCTGGCCAGGACTTTTCCAGAACGATTCAAATATTGAACGTCTTTGCAGTTCACTCTACTTTCTACATTCCAGTCGAGTGTTTTTTCCAGATAGCTTACAGGTACATGGATTGACCAAGAATTACCCGGGTTTTGCAATCTTGTGTTTCCATTGGCCATCACATTTCCACTTACCGTCATAAGGCAGCCCCATTTCCATCTTCCTTTTATTTCCCTCATACTTACAATCCCTCTTTGTGTTACTGCGAGTTTCCACTTCCTCACGTTTATTTGACGGATCTTCAGTTGGATCTTGATGACCTTCATTTGGATCTTGAGGATCTTCATTTGAATCTTGAGGATTTTCAGCTGGATCTTGAAGGTTTTCATTTGTTTGGTTGTGGTCCAAATCTGCTATTATGCAATCATTTTTTGAAAAAGGCTCCATGATGCTTAAGGTCGCAGTGTCTACCTCGGAAATTTCGTATGCAATAAACATATCATTATCGAGCGCTTCTGTCAAAATGTTGGACTCATTTGCAATATCAGTAGAAGTAAATGTTGATTCTTGGCATTTTTATTTTCGTTGTCTCGTAGTTTGATCTTCAACAAATTTAGCATTTGTAAGCCTCAAGACATGATAAAAAGCTAAAAAAAACAGAGTAGTTTAGAATAAAGTCAAGTTCCAAAGGCTATAACGCAAAATGTGTATCTCCTTTTTTCTTGAAGAGTGGAGTCAATGCAAATTGGGTAACTCCTTTTCTATTTTTCACAAAGTTTTGTGGAAACCGCCAATTTATTATTAAAGAAAAGTAATCACAAATAATAATGTAAGCCAATATTCACGAAAACTTAAATTTTCCACAACACACGATGTCACTCACAAACTTACAACTGCATAATGGAGAGATATGTACACGGTTTTCTCCACTCGATTGATTGGTCATGGAGTTACACCATTTTCTAAATTGCCGTTTATACCATAATTTTGAATAAAATGGGGATTTCCCGTATAAGGACTTGTAGCCAGTGTTCAATCTAACAGGGTGGCATTAAATTCTCATTTTCAGAAAATTTGGAGTTGCACACTTTTCAGGTTTCACCGACGATATATGTAAGGAAGTATCCGAATTCTACGCATTTTTGCAATTAACAGTAACGGTCAGAGTGCATTCGCGTGGTCGGTGCCATAGAGGAACGGTAGCGAAATTTACAGTTTCGGTAGTGAAATTTTACATGCGTATCGTGGACCACGCAAGTGCATATGGTCCATGCAATTGGCATTGCATCAAATCGGGTGTTGTCTGTTCCAAAGTTTTCGGCTTTTTACTATCAGTGCTGTGTTAGACATTTAAAAAAAGGGCTGTTTATACATACTAACATACATGTGCCTATGGGCGTAGTCTGAGCTACAGGTTTTTTCTCCTATCAGACACTCACTAAGTGTCAAAGCGGATTTGCTCTGCATTCAATTTCCCCTGGTCGTTGCCATAGAAAAACATCAGTGGGGATTTCTGTGGAACTTACAATAAAAAGTTTTTCTCTTTAACTGTGCGGTGGGTTTCGTGATTCGTATATTTCGGGTAGTACGCGAACTCAGTTTGATTCCAAATCATGGAAGTTTTAAAGCGACAACGTGCGGCGCGCAAAGATCAAATGACGCGGATTGTTGTATTTTGTGAGTCGTCGGCTACTCCGTTTGCTGAAGCCAAGTTACGCCAGACAAGGCTGGAACAGCATATGCAAGATTTCGAGCGTATACAAAACGAAATTGAGGCATTGAATCAAGACGATGATCAATTGGCCGAAGAGGCGCGATATCGAACCGAGTACGAAAATACATTTTAAAGAAAGTGACTTAAGCAAAACCTTAAAATCGTTAGCGGAAAATCAGTGCTTATTAAATGACATAGTGAAAAATTTTACGGAATCGTCGCGAAGATCAATAACAATTACGAAGAAAGAGCCACCATCGAGGCTCCCTGAAATTAAATTGCCGGAGTTCTCGGGAAACTTTGACGACTGGGTGCGATTTCGGGATTTGTTCACCGCTCTAGTTCAGTCAAAGGAATCTATTACGGGTATTGAAAAACTGGAGTATCTCCAAACACTTTTAAAAGGAGAAGCTTCTTTGATAATAAAACATCTTCCCCCATGCAACGAAAATTTCGATGTTGCCTCGAATCTAATAAAGGCGCACTACGATAAGCCTTAGTTTATTACTATTCCGCATTTAGACAATATTTTCGATCAGCCCGTGCTCAAAATTGGCTCATTGTCTGAAATTAAACGCTTATTTAGCATAACAACAGAAAATATAAATGCGTTTCGGGCTTTAAAACAGCCAGTAGATTCGTGGGACGTGCTATTGGTGTATATTTTATCGAAGAAGTTAGATGCGGAGAATAAAATATTGTGGATTCGTGAAATCAAAGAAAATAATGATCCGTCTTTTGCGTCCTTGAAAGAGAGGATTAACGAACTAGAAAGTTTGAACCCATCACGTACCGGGCCTGTTTATACCAGCATATCGGAGTGTAAGTTTTCTGCCTGTAAAAAGTGCGGTTTGAAGCATAATACGATGCTTCATCTCGGTCAGACTGCGTTTTAATCCCAACCAAGTACCTCGAATGGTGCGGTGGATGGATTGTCCATGAACGCAATTCAACAGACATACCGCGATTGTTTTATAATGCTGCCGATAGCGATGGTCATGGTCAAGGATGCGAATAACGAGCTACATACTGTAGAGTTCTTCTTGACTCCGGTTCTCAAGCGACTTTAATATCGGAATCGTGTGTGCAACGGCTAGGTGTGAAGCGTGACTATGCCAAGATCCCTATCTTAGGCCTAGGGCAGAGCGAAAACTGTCATGGCACAAGAGGACGAATAAAGCTCGCGATATCGTCGGTATTAAATACTAAATCAGTGGTGCCGGTTCAGGCTTTCGTGTTATCATCATTAACAAATGACTTGCCCAGTGTAGATGTTAATTTCGCGTACTTTAATAATCTGTCGTTAGCAGATCCTATTTTTCACCGTCCAAATAAAATCGATATTTTATTCGGAGCCGATATATTTTTTGATATTCTCGCGGGAGGAAGAATCGTTCATCCCTCGGGATCACACATCGCCCAAAATACTACATTTGGTTGGGTTCTTGCCGGAAATATTTCATCTAAACAAGAAGCCAATATAAGTGTTTTCCATATAGCGATCGATCTCGATGTGCTCTTAAAACGATTTTTTGAGCATGAAGAACGGAGTTCGTTCCGCGTGCGAGGTAAGTTCATCTGTTGAAAATCATTTCATTTCGACACATTTAGTTAAGCCCGATGGTAGATTTGTCGTAAGCCTACCCTTCTCAAGGAAACCTGTTGAATTCTGAGATTCGTGAGGTGCAGCTTTGAAAAGACTCAATACGATGGAGCGACGATTCCCCAAGGATGAAAAACTTAAACGCGAATATGTGGGTTTTATTCGATAGTACGAGAAATTGAGTCATATGGTGCCTGTGCCCTCGTCCGATCTTGATCGTCCTTCTTTTTATTTACCTCATCATGCAGTAATTAAACCCACTAGTACGACAACGAAGCTCCGTGTAGTTTCCGACGCGTCGTGCAAATCAACAAACGGTAATTAAAAATGATTTGATTACCTGTCTCATCAAATTTCGGAAGAGCAGGATTGCAATAAAGGCTGATATTGCGAAGATGTATCGCCAGGTCCTGATTAATGTAGAGGATGTGCATTGTCAAAGCATCGTTTGGAGAGAGGATGTTATCGAAGTACCACGCGACTATCAAATTCAAACGGTTGCATACGGAAAAGCTTCTGCTTCCTTTCCAAGGATTTTCAAACAATTCGGAATTAATAATATTGCTATATTTCCATGGGCTTCGGATAGCCTCATTAACGATTTCTACGTTGACCCAAGTGCACATTCGATAGTGTGGAAGACACCATAAGTGTCAAAAGTGATATTTGCCGTATGTTGGAAAGCGCGGGAATGGATCTACGGAAGTGGTCATCGAATTCACCAGGTTTTCTTAACTCCCTCGATCCCGAACACCGAGAATTGGCAACCGAGTTATCCTTTTGTAACACTGGGATCAAAACTCTGGGTTTATTGTGGGACGCAGAGCTCGATAGCTTTAAGTTCTCATCAACCCTAGAAGCCATAGGGCCCCATGTTACCAAGAGGGGAGTGCTATCGGATATAGCACATATCTTCGACCCCCTAGGGTGGCTTTCACCTACCGTTGTTAAAATAAAAGTCTTCATGAAGCGTCTTTGGCTCATGGGACTCGATTGGGATCCGTTTATCCCTACGAACCTTTATGAGGAATGGTCCGATTTCAGAACGGATCTAGGTTCCTTGCGTATGCTGCACATATCGAGGTGGTCACAATACAATCGAAAGGAGCTGATCGAATTGCACGGGTTTGCTGATGCGTCAGAGTCAGCATTCGGTGCCGCGTATATTCTAGAGTTGTAGAAGCCAACGGCGTTAAAATCACGTTAATCTGCGCCAAAATAAGGATTGCTCCTGCTAAGCCTGCCCTTTCAATTCCGCGTCTTGAAATATGCGGCGCTATATTGCTAACAAAGCTGCTTAGGATTAAAGTTAAAGATGCTCTTGCTATTCATGACGTCGAAGGTTTCGCCTATTCAGATTCTACAACCGTCTTGCACTGGATCCAAGGGTATCCTCGCCCGAGTGTGACCGGATGTATAAGTAATTGACCTGCGGTCAATGATATAGCCAATTTTACTTTTGTTATTGTAAGAATTAGCTCTATGCTAAAATTGCACTTTTACTTTTCCAAGAAATATATTTGCATTGTCAGCTCACACTTAATACCTGTTCCAAGAATTGCACACTTACATTATATGTTATTTGAATCAATAAAGGATTTTGTAATTTCAAGAAAGCCAGAATAAAATTGTCATCCAAACCGCACAGATGTTGTTTTTGTTATGCTCCCCAAGGTTGGAACTTGTAACTGGCGCAGTCGCGTAGTCCGGTGTCGGTATTTTTTTTAAGAAAAAACTAGCAAGTCTGCGATTCACCGAGGCGTAGTTGCTTAAAAAGGATTTGGTATCGTAGTGTTTTCAACAAAAGCATATTGGGAGAAAGCACTAATATCGAAAGTACATCGGTAGCAGTGGTACCATCACCGCGGAATTTATCCTAAACACCGAATGAACCAAAATTAAATACAAAAAAAAAAAAATATATATTATTATTAAGAACAAGTGCGGACTGTTAGATACAACCAAGTGAAAAAAAAATATACGTAATATATACAAAATAAACGTGCAACAATAATAACAGAATAATATAACTAAGTTTCGAAGCAAAAAAAAAATATATATATAAAAACGGTGATCGACAAAAGTGAACTGTACAAAAGAAGTGGAAAAAATAGCTGTATAAGAAATCAACAAGGAAAACCGAAAGTATGATGCTAATATTACTGGGATTAATGTGAGTAAAAGAATTGAATATATATCCACCCATAAGAAAATTAGGTCTTTCCTTCCCTACCCTAAGTCCAAAAGAACAATAAGTTTAACATCTATTCTTGTGAAAGATATTGTGTTAGATAGGCATTATAGTCAAAGCTTTCCAAACCTTAATTTAAGCGGTAGTTATAATTCGTTAGCATCTACGTCTGGAATAAATACTAACATGGCACAACTCAACCCAATTGCATCACAAACACCCAACCCAAGTGCATCGCGAACACCCAACACAAGTGCATCGCAAATACCTCCATCCAATATCTTCAACTCTCTTAGAATTCCTTATGTGACCAAGGATTTGCCCAGATTCGATGGCAATCCAAGACTACTTCACGAATTCATAAATAATGACGAAGAAATTTTGACGTTTTTAAGAAGGGTTGACGGTACGAGCCATTCGGAACAAGATAGAAGAGCAGGCAAATGAGGTGCTAAATATGTACGGCACACCCCTAAATTTGAACTCAATTAAAAATAATCTTATTTTACATTACTCTGACAGGAGAACGGAAACGTCACTCATTACATGACCTAAGACAGGGAAATAAAGCCGTGGAAGAATTTTATAGCTCAATAATAGAAATTCAGGCAACTCTACTTAATAACGTACTGATCCACGAAACGGATCAAAATGTAATCAAAACAAAACAAGTTCTGTATGCAGAAATGTGCTTGAATGTCTTTCTTACAGGACTCAAAGAACCTATTGGTTCAGTCGTAAGGGCAATGCGACCAGAAGCTTTGCATACAGCACTATCTTTTTGTGTAAAGGAGCAAAATATCTCCTATACCAAAGCCATATTTATACAAAATAGTTCATTTTGAAACCAACAACCACTTAGAAATCTACAAGCAAGGAATACCTTTCCATCAACCCCTACCTTCCTAACACCAATTTTTTAGATCACTGAATCCCTCTAACCAATATACGTATATGAATTACTCAAGTAACCAGGGAAACTTTATGCAACCAGTCAGAAATTTCCCAAATAAACAGTTTAGCTATAACGCACCTACGTAGAGGACTAATCAGCAAAATTCACCCAATACCCACCAACAGAATAATTTTAGGGAAGGAGACTAGGAGACATCCACCACAAACACTCGCCTTACATATAGAACAAATAGATCCAACGCAAATAGTACACGTTACCCTAGATACACAATCGAAGAGGTGCATAATATGAACACAAGTACAGCAGAGAAACTTTCGCCGGGAGCTTACCAACAATCATTAGACCAATACTACAACGGTGACCCTGAGGATAATATTCTTCAACAATTAGATCAAGACTATCAGGATCTCGACGAACAAGACTACAAACTTCTCGACGCCTTTGCAGAACTAGACAACGAACATTTTCATCCGTCTGCCTTTCAAAACCAACAGGATACATAGATGTTAACAAGCATGATCACACCCTTCCGTATATACATATATCTTCTCCCTTTGGTCGACCTTTAAAATTTCTAATAAACACGGGAGCTTCTTCTTCTTCTTTCCTAAACTCCGAGTTCACACACCCCGATGATCGTATCACCTGCAATCCAATAACCATTACAACAATATTAAACAAACATGATTTTAATGAACAAGTCACACTCCCTATATTCTCAGAATTCAAAACCCCTGGCAATATAAAGTTTTTGTTGTTTAAATTTCACCAGTACTTCGATGGACTTCTAGGCTTAGATGCATTAGCAAAATTAGGGGCTAAAGTAGATCTCTGCAATAACATCTTAATCACAAAAACTCAAGGATCCCTCTGAGGTTTAAGCCCAAATTCAATTCCGTTAAAATCTTACTACCTTCCAACTCAAAGAAAATCGTTAAAGTACCAGTAAATGTACGTAACGGTGACATTTTTACTAAAACCATTGCCATCGAACCACAGTTGCACATATCCGAAGGATTATATAAACCAAGCGACTGGTTCAGCCTAGTCGAAGTCACAAATAACAGCGACGAAAACAAAATCATTTTAATAGAACAACCGATTAAAGTCAAACAATACAACCCTTCCGAATTTATCGAAGTTAATAATTTCAACATAGGCAACAATGAATATTTGGAAGACACAAGCATTATCAATCTTATTCGATCCTCTCATCTCAATTCAGAAGAAAAGCATGCCCTACGATGACGTGTTCTTTAAAGAAGGTACCGCACTTTCCTTTTCAAACCAAGTCAAACATAAAATAAAAACTACAGACAACTTACCAATCTATGCTAAGTCATACAGGTACCCATACGTTCATAAATCCGAGGTCCAGTAACAAATAACAAATATGTTGGAACAAAAAATTAATCGCCCAAGCCACTCTCCTGGAGCTCGCCAGTTTGAATAATTCCAAAAAAGGTTGATGCAAGTGGAAAACAAAAATGGCGTTTAGTTATCAATTTCCGTAAACTTAACGAGAAGACAATCTCAGACCGATACCCACTTCCCAATATTACTGAAATATTGGATAAACTCGGGAAATATTTATACTTCTCCACTCTTGATTTGGCTAGCGGATTCCACAAAATCGAGATGCAGCCAGACGACATTGCTAAGACAGCATTTACTGTAGAGAGTGGACACTACGAATACTTAAGAATGCCTTTCGGGCTGAAAACGCCCGGTCCACATTCCAACACGTAATGGATAATGTCCTAAAGGACCTCATAGGTAAAATTTGTCTCGTCTATCTAGACGACATAATTGTGTTCTCCACATCCCTCCAAGAGCACATAAAGAACTTAAAGAAAATATTCGACAGACTCCGTGGATCAAATCTCAAGATTTAAATTGACAAATCGTAATTCCTTCACAAAGAAATCTCATTCTTGGCACAAATCGTCCCAACTGAAGGCATAAAACCAAACCCTGAAAAGATCCAAACCATCAAGAAATTCCCAATTCCGAAGACCCAAAAAAGAAATTAAGTCATTTCTTGGACTCTTGGAATACTATCGAAAATTTATCAAGGATTTTGCGAGATTGGTAAAACCCATGACGGAATGCCTCAAAAAAGGCAGAACGGTAAAGCTCACAGAGTCATTTATTAAATCATTTGAAGATTGTAAGAACATACTGACCAACGACCCTATCTAACAGTACCCCGGCTTCTCTAAGCCATTCATACTAACAACGGATGCTAGCAAATTCGCCTTAGGCGCCATACTCTCAGGGATATATAGGATCAGACGGACCCATTTGCTGACTGACAGACACCGAAATTAATTATTCAACGATGGAGAAGGAACTATTGGCCATTGTGTGGGCCACAAAATATTTCCGACCCTATCTTTTCGGACGTAAATTTCAAATTGTTACGGACCACAGGCCGCTCATATGGTTAATGAGCCTCAAAGAGCCTAACTCCAAGCTAGGCAGATGGAGACTAAAATTAGAAGAATTCGATTACGAAATTACCCATAAAAAAGGTAAACTCAATACTAACGCTGATGCCCTCAGTCGAGTTAAAATTGACACTATTGAACAAGAAAAAATTCATAGTAATGACACAGACACACAAGACATTTCTGAAACAATCTCCAAAACTTTAAAGCCAGCTGCAACTATGAATGACATCAAATCTCTGGGAGCTTCCTCCTACATTACCAAGCTTGCGAAGTCACCATTAACGGAATTACATACAGGCACCATCCCGCTGTTTTCTGGCAAGAGATCCGTCTACTGCCAACATCTTACCAACAAATCCCCGTGAATTCTACAAAAGAAAAATTAAGCTCACAAAGACTTAACTCCTTCAACATGGAAAACCAGGAACAAATCATTTTACTCCGATCTACCACACAAAGACACCAATATTACTCCTTTATCTCATTGTTTATTGCAATACTTTTTCTTTTAACACTAATAACATATTGTAGCATAATAATAACTACGCTCCTACGACTATGCAACCCATTTCGAAGTGTCTTTTCATTCTGGCAGAATTTTGGTCCGAAGCGTCCTTGCATTCGAGGTTCGTGTCTGCGGTTTCCACAGTTCATGTCTACGAAAGAGACGGATAATATCACGGATGAGAGGGAATTATAACTGCAAGAATGATTGTCATCTTGGAATTTCTCTTGTTCCAGTGGTCGAAGAATTTGCTAGAAGTTTCTTTCTATCAGAAACTTCTGCTATATAAGGACAGATGGCGATCAAAAAGGGAGCAGTAGTTTTTAAACTGTGGCTACTATCTGCCACGGATTGACGACACGCTAGACACACTATCAGGAGCTCGATGGTTTTCCACTCTCGACTTGAAGAGTGGCTATTGGAAGGTACAGATCCATCCAGAAGACCGGGAGAAAACCGCCTTCACCGCAGGAAATGGGCTATGGCAATTCACGGTAATGCCATTCGGGCTGTGCAATGCTCCGGCGACTTTCGAGCGATTGATGGAATGTGTCCTGCAAGGGTTAACATGGAAAACCTGTTTGGTATACTTGGATGATGTCATCGTCGTAGGAAAAACGTTTGCGCAACACCAAGACAATCTAAGGGATGTGTTTCAAAGGCTTCGAAGTGCCCACCTGAAAGTCAACCCCAAGAAGTGCGCCCTGTTTAGAGCAGAAGTCAAGTACTTAGGGCACATAATTTCAGCGAAAGGAGTGAGAACCGATCCAGAGAAGGTCGAAGCGGTGAAAAACTGGAGAGTCCCCAAGGATAAACACCAACTAAGGAGCTTCCTGGGCCTAGCCACCTACTACAGACGGTTCGTGAAGGATTTTGCCGGGATCGCAAAGAGCCTGCACTAGTTGACGGAAAAGGGAAAACAATTCAAATGGTCAATTGAGTGCGAGAAGAGCTGCAAGGCACTTAAACAACGGCTATGCGATACCCCGATATTGGCTTACCCCACTCCCGGGGAAACGTTCATTGTGGATGCAGATGCTAGTAATGTCGGGGTAGGAGCCGTACTCTCCCAGGTGCATGATGGCCAAGAGAAGGTGGTTGCGTACTTCAGCAAGGTGCTCTCTAAGCCAGAAAGGAACTACTGCGTGACAAGGAGAGAACTTCTAGCATTGATCTTGGCTACGAAGCATTTTCACAAATACCTCTTTGGGAGGAAGTTCGCTCTTCGCGCAGACTACGCAGCCTTAAAATGGCTATTACAGTTCAAGAGTCCTGAGGGTCAGGTCGGAAGATGGATCGAAAGGCTGCAAATCTACGACTACGAAATACAGCATCGTAAAGGAAAACTCCACTCTAATGCGGATGCATTGTCCCGGAGACCATGCAGAACGGATTGTAAACATTGTGCGCGTCAGGAAGAACGGGTACTGGTTTCCATCCAAAGAATGAGAGCCGAACCTATCGCCGGCTGGAGCGTAGATGAGATCCGGAACGCTCAGAAGGAAGACCCGGATATCGAGCCGATTCTGGCCTGGAAGGAGAACATGGAAATGGGAATCCTCCTACGGAAAGTCGTTTGTAATGCAGCTTGTCGTGCCGCGGACGAGGGTCAAGGAGGTGTTACAGGAAATGCATGGCGGGGCGTCCGGAGGCCACTTGGGAGTGATTAAGATGCTAGAAAAGGTACGAGATCGTTTTTATTGGTTAAAAGCGAAGGAAGATATCGAAGACTGGTGCAGAAAATGCGACGTGTGTGCAGCTAGCAAGGTTCCGAGAATCAAAACTCGAGGTAAGATGCACCAATACAACGTGGGAGCACCTTTCGAACGAATAGCCATTGACATCGCAGGGCCCTTTCCGGAAACCGACAATGGTAATCGGTATATACTCGTAGTAATGGACTACTTCAGTAAGTGGTCGGAAGCGTTTCCGATCCCTAACCAGGAAGCCAGAACCGTGGCGGAGCAGATCGTCTACAATTGGGTTAGCAGATTCGGTGTGCCCTTGGAATTGCATTCTGACCAAGGGCGGAACTTCGACTCAAGAATCTTCCAAGAGATGTGTCAACTACTCGGAATCAAAAAGACAAGGACAATCCCGCTTCATCCACAGTCGGACGGCAGATTCCCTTGTTTTTGATGGCCTATAGAAGTGCCGTGCATAGCACTACTCGACATACGCCGTTCGAAATCTTATTTGGTGGAATAGCTCATTTACCCAGTGAGGTGAAATTTGGATCTCCTACCAATGAGCCCAGAAATGAAGAAGAGTACGTGGCGGACCTTAGGGAAAGGCTTAGGGACATACACCAAAGGACCAGAAGCCAGATTAATTTAACGAGCGACCGCATGAAGACCAGGTATGATGCCAAGGCAACAACGTCAGGATTCCAGGAAGGAGATCTGGTGTGGCTGTATAATCCCCATCGCCAAAAGGGGAAATCACCTAAATTGCAGCGGAACTGGGAGGGTCCCTACAGAATAGTAACCCGCATCAACGATGTTGTCTACCGCATCCAGCGAGGACCAAGGGCCAAAATGAAAGTGGTTCATGTGGACCGACTGAGTCGATACAATGGCCGAAATGAGGATGCACTTGTTCGGGACGAACACGTCTAAGAGGGGGGCAGTGTAGCATAATAATAACTGCGCTCCTACGACTATGCAACCCATTTCGAAGTGTCTTTTCATTCTGGCAGAATTTTGGTCCGAAGTGTCCTTGCATTCGAGGTTCGTGTCTGCGGTTTCCACAGTTCATGTCTACGAAAGAGACGGATAATATCACGGATGAGAGGGAATTATAACTGCAAGAATGATTGTCATCTTGGAATTATTACATCAGAATTTTTCTTGTTCCAGTGGTCGAAGAATTTGCTAGAAGTTTTTGGCTATCAGAAACTTCTGCTATATAAGGACAGATAGCGATCGAGAGGAGGCAGTTGGTTTAGAACCGTGGCGAAGAGATTGGAAAAGTGATAATGGGCGAAGTTGTAATTTTGTGATAAATTGAAAGTTGAGAGTGAACAAGAAAAAGTAATTAGTTAGGATTTGTGAATTAAGTAATTGAAATAGATAAAGTGATTTGAGAGGAAAGAGACCTTGTAAGAAAAGAATTTGCGAAAAATTGTATAGTGTGAACTTGAATTGTTCTATAGACTAGAAAATAAAGAAATAAATTTCACAGAATATCGTTTTATCTAATCGAGCCGTAGCTTGCATATTACAATATATTTATAGAAAGCAAGCAACCAAAACCATCTCAATTCAACACTCAGCTCCGGTCCCAAATATCTTTGGCCATCGCTCCACCAGGGGGGAGGAGTTACGCAAGTTGATCAGCCACATCCAAAGCCCCACATGTGACCGGATGTATAAGTAATGACCTGCGGTCGTTGATATAGCCAATTTTACTTTTGTTATTCTAAGAATTAGCTCTCTGCTAAAATTGCACTTTTACTTTTCTAAGAAATATATTTGCATTATCAGCTCACACTTAATACCTGTTCAATAAAGAATTTTGTAATTTCAAGAAAGCCAGAATAAAATTGTCATCCAAACCGCAGAGACGTTGTTTTTTTTACGCTCCCCAAGGTTGGAACTTGTAACTCGCGCGAAATATATTCGTGGATAACAGAATCTCGCAAATTGTGAATTGATTTACTGCGTCGATATGGCATTACGTGCGTTCGGCTGAAAATCCCGCTGGTTGTGCTACTCGTGGTATAATGCCAATAACTTTATCAAATTTGTTAGAACGGGCCACGTTTTTTGTGCGAAACTATCGTTTCGTTTTCGAAACTGCACAGCGGCAATAGATACTCGGAAGAATGCGAAATAACCTGCTTAGCTATTTCGTCGGACTTTACTGAATGGGAAATTTTTACAAAATTTTACAACCTCAATCGTCTTTTTCGCAACGTCGTGCATTGCATTCGCCTATTCAAGAATCGTCAGCTATCCGAAGGTAGTATTCGTACTTATTAGAAGATCGATTCAACATTCTCTTTTGCCCTTAATAAGAACTCAAGTTGTGGAAAACATAGCCATTTAGGTGAAACTAAGTAGCCAAAAATTGATAACAGTTGTTTGTGTATATCATCCTGTGGTGCTAGCCCGGCAAGTAAACGACAAAGTTTACAAAATGACTTAAGAAAAATTTTAAGCTTACGTGGAGATTTCCAAATTGCTGGATTTGAATTGTAGACATAGGGATTGGGGTTGCTTACGGGCAAATGCCAGCGGCAATTTACTTGCAAATTTGCTTTACTTGCAACGTATCCAGTTTCTGTTCTGTATCCACCTACTCCCACTTATGTCCCTGTGAATAACCGTGGTAGTCCTTCTATCCTGGATATATTTCTTACAAATGTTTCCTCTGATATAGCACAACCAATTTCGATAAATGCGCTTAGCTCAAACGGTTCTATGTGAAATTCTCTGTCACGGGTTAACCAACGCTGAAAACTTTCTTGCTAAGCAACTTTTCTAAAATATATGAACAAATCATTAAGGAAAAAAATGCGAAAGTTGAAACTGACCGGAAAATATTTCCAAATGAGCAATTTGGATTCAAGCGATATCACTCCACAGCTCACCAAGTTGTTAGAATTTGTAAGCACATAAAGCTTAACCGCACGCTAGGCAAATCAACAGGCATGGTGCTTCTAGACATAGAAAAGGCCTTTGATACAGTGTGGCATAATGGTTTAATATATAAAATGCTTAAGTTCAACATTCCTGTTTATTTGCGTAAAGTAGTGCAAAGTTTCTTGTCTGGTCATTGTTTCAGAGTTTTTGTCAATAAAGCGTGTTCTGATCTGTCATATTTTCATTCTGGTGTCCCACAAGGTTCTGTCCTTAGTCCTATTTTATTTAACAACTACACGTCAGACTTTCCATTTATACCGGAATGTAAAGCAGCTATCTATGCTGATGACACCGCCGTATTTTCATCGCATGAATTTGCTCTCAACATTGAGACAAATTTAAAAAATGGGATAGAAATACTTCTGCAATATTTCCACAAATGGAAAATCAAAGTGAATGAAGATAAAATGCAAGCAATCTTTTTCACGCGAAAAAGAAAACCTTGCTTCTCCCCAGTGGTAAAATTCTGGCAAACGGCGTTGAGCTGAATTGAGTACCTTCTGTTAAGTATTTGGGAGTAAACCTCGATACAAGACTAACATTCAACGAACACGTAACTAAAACTATTAAGAAAGTGAATGTGGCAATTAAAATATTATATCCCTTGATAAACCGCAAATCCTTATTATGTAATGACAACAAAATCATAATTTTAAGGTAATTTTCCAGGCAATTTTATGGTACTGTTGTCAAGTATGGTGATAGTACTAAGTGTCATATTAAACGCTTGCAAATTTCTCAAAATAAGGCATTTAAAATGATGCTAAGTCTTCCATGCCACCATTTAACTTTGGATGTTCACAGGAAAGCGAATGTTAAATTGATCCATGACAGATTTCATAAATTTAAACGTATAAAACTTGTGTTTGAACAGTGGGAGTTCCCCTGAAAAGTAATTTTTTTTTATAATGTACGGAAAGAAGTGATTTTACTGGCGCCCGAGCTGGGACATGAAAAAAATGTCCTTTTGGAAAAACAAACAATAATATAATTCGTGAAATCAAATACAAAATAAGTTATAGAAAAGCGAAATGAGAAAGTGAGATGAGATAAAGAAAAGTTAAGATAAAAAATCATAGAGGATAAGATAAAGAGAAAAAGCAAACGAAATCTTTTGAGTGCAAGTTAACATTATTTTAAAAATTTGGTGAAATGAGAATTTTAGTTAGAATTTAGTTAAGATTTGTAAAATTAGATTTCCTGAATAAATGTTAAAGTTAAAAGAATCTTGTCAAACAAATGTCATTTCACGAAAAGTAGACAATGGCTCAGCACATGAATAACACATAGCTTAACAAATTATGCCTTTCATTAAAGCAATAATTAGGTTTAATATTCTGGGTTAAAGATCCTCGTACCTTAGTAGGTCGCTGCAGACATTATTGCATTAACGACTAAAAAGGATACATACGAGCCTTTCAAACAGAGATGACTACCCCGAAAGTTTTAGAAGAGTGTCCAGCAGGCATCTAGGTAAAATAATAGTTGTGCTGAGCGATAAAACAAAACGCTTTAAACAAAGAAAAGAATAAAAACAATTAATACATTGAAAGAAAAGAAAGAAAGTTAAATTAAATAAAACCATTAAAATTATATGAATAGAAACTGTTAAAAATAATAACTCAAGGGCAAGGAAAAATATAGAATACAAAATTGTATTGGAATTCACTTCCGTCGTTAGGTACGCTAAGTTATTTAAAATGGACGAACTAAAGAACTCTGTAACCCAACTCACTGGTGCTTTAACATGTCCTTGAACAACTCCGGGGGTTTGAAGGCCGAATGGGTAGGATTGAACGATCCATTTCCCAGGAAGCAATTGAAACAGTAAACGATCAGCTAACATCAACATATTCGCCAGAAGGTCAGAGGCAAGGCAGACTCTGACTTAATCGTATATAATATATTCGATTATAACTGGTCCGAAATCAAAAGGGTTCTCTCACTCCACTATGCTGATAAAAGGGACATCCGAACACTCGAACACCAACTTAATCGGCTGATACAAAATAATTCGAGAGTCTATGATTTTTACGCAACCGTAAATCATCAGTTCTCCTTGATTATTAGTAAAATCAAGTCTGATGATTACTCCACCGAAACAATGAACGCATTGGTGGCAACTTATCGAAATCGCGCACTAGATGTGTTCATACGAGGGTTAAGGGAGGACCTCTCAAGACTCTTAGTCATTCAAAAGCCAAAAACCCTGCCTGAATCATATTCAGCCTGTCTAGAGATGCAGAACCTGAATTTTCGAAGCAACTCGGTGCACGTAAAGGCACCTAATACGATAGCCTCCCCCATAAATTACAGTTTCAGGGATGACACAGGACCCTATAGCAACATCGATAGGCCACCCGTTGCAAGGAATAACTTTGTCTAGAGGCCACGCCCTAATTGGAAGCCATGGTTCCAACAACAATCTCCGCCTCCAAGGCCGTGGGCTCCAAAACCGCCAATTAAAATGGAAGTGGACGGTACAGTCCAATCTAAGAACATAAATTACATGAACCGACCAAACCCTTTCAAACGGGAACCCAAGTCGGATAACTATAACCCTCGAAAACAACAGCGGTTGTACCATATCACAACCGTAGACCCTGAGACATCAGATGGGGAAGAATCTTCCGCCCTCCCCCACGAAGGGCCAACACCGGAAAATTTTATGATGGGGGCCTCATTTCTAGCGTACCATATATAAAGTACGTTACGCGGAAAGGGGGGATGCTAAAATTCTTAGTGGACACAGGTGCTAATAAAAATTTTATTAGGCCAAATTTGGTACCACGCCCCGATCCTGCGCAAAAACCATTTTATGTGAATAGCCCTGCTGGGAAGATTCGCATTGAACGCAAAACTTGTGGTTTTTCTGATTTAGGCCGTGAGCTAAATATTACATTCTTTGTTCCGGGTTTAACATCATTCGATGGCATAATCGGCGATGACACGCTAAAACAATTAAAAGCCGTGATTGATAGAGATAAAAATACACTCACCATTGAATCCAACAAAGTCATTATCCTAAAGAATAACCCTTCAAATGCTATTAACCAGATGCTGACCCTAGTCGGGAACATTTCAATATCTGCAAGATCTAGACTGGAAGCTATTTGTAAAAAAATCGATAATCTCTTCGGTCCAGTGGGCAATGAAAAGGTAAGAACTAACGTTAGAGCAGGAATCCGCACACAGACGAACCCATCTGTTCAAAAAGCTACCCCTATCCGGCTTGCATGAGGGAGGAAGTTGAGCGGCAGGTTAAAGAACTTCTCTCGGAAAACATCAACCGCCCCTCGAACAGCCCGTACAATTCACCTATATGGGTTGTTACTAAAAAACCGAAACCTAACAGCGAAAAACAGTACCGAATGGTAATTGACTATAAACGTCTAAACGCTGTAACCATTCCGGATACGTATCCCATTCCGGATATCAATAGCACGCTGGCTAGTCTTGGAGATGCAAAACTCTTCACAACACTCGAACTCAAATCTTGATGAACGAGAAAGATATCCCGAAAACAGCCTTCTCAACGATGAATGGGAAGTACAAGTATCTCAGGCTTCCTTTCGGCCTCAAGAATGCTCCCGCTATCTTCCAGCGGATGATAGATGATGTGCTCAAAGAAATGATCGGTAAGTTATGCTACGTATATATCGACGATATAATCGTCTTTAGCAAATCTGAAGAGGATTATTTGAGGGACATCGAGACTGTATTCTCGAAATTGAACAAGGCTGGACTAAAGGTAAACCTGGAAAAAACCAAGTTCATGGCCACTAGCGTCGAATTCCTCGGATACCTGATTACTTCAGACGGCATTCTCCTGGACCAAAAAAAGGTCAAAGCGATCGAAAATATCCTTCCTCCAACTATTCTAAAATAACTGAAGAGTTTCCTTGGTTTAACCTCCTACTACAGGAAGTTCATTCAGGATTACGCTAAGGTCACAAAGCCCTTAACCAAATAAAAATTGCAGCGGAACTGGGAGGGTCCCTACAGAATAGTAACCCGCATCAACGATGTTGTCTACCGCATCCAGCGAGGACCAAGGGCCAAAATGAAAGTGGTTCATGTGGACCGACTGAGTCGATACAATGGCCGAAATGAGGATGCACTTGTTCGGGACGAACACGTCTAAGAGGGGGGCAGTGTAGCATAATAATAACTGCGCTCCTACGACTATGCAACCCATTTCGAAGTGTCTTTTCATTCTGGCAGAATTTTGGTCCGAAGTGTCCTTGCATTCGAGGTTCGTGTCTGCGGTTTCCACAGTTCATGTCTACGAAAGAGACGGATAATATCACGGATGAGAGGGAATTATAACTGCAAGAATGATTGTCATCTTGGAATTATTACATCAGAATTTTTCTTGTTCCAGTGGTCGAAGAATTTGCTAGAAGTTTTTGGCTATCAGAAACTTCTGCTATATAAGGACAGATAGCGATCGAGAGGAGGCAGTTGGTTTAGAACCGTGGCGAAGAGATTGGAAAAGTGATAATGGGCGAAGTTGTAATTTTGTGATAAATTGAAAGTTGAGAGTGAACAAGAAAAAGTAATTAGTTAGGATTTGTGAATTAAGTAATTGAAATAGATAAAGTGATTTGAGAGGAAAGAGACCTTGTAAGAAAAGAATTTGCGAAAAATTGTATAGTGTGAACTTGAATTGTTCTATAGACTAGAAAATAAAGAAATAAATTTCACAGAATATCGTTTTATCTAATCGAGCCGTAGCTTGCATATTACAATATATTTATAGAAAGCAAGCAACCAAAACCATCTCAATTCAACACTCAGCTCCGGTCCCAAATATCTTTGGCCATCGCTCCACCAGGGGGGAGGAATTACGCAAGTTGATCAGCCACATCCAAAGCCCCACATGTGACCGGATGTATAAGTAATGACCTGCGGTCGTTGATATAGCCAATTTTACTTTTGTTATTCTAAGAATTAGCTCTCTGCTAAAATTGCACTTTTACTTTTCTAAGAAATATATTTGCATTATCAGCTCACACTTAATACCTGTTCAATAAAGAATTTTGTAATTTCAAGAAAGCCAGAATAAAATTGTCATCCAAACCGCAGAGACGTTGTTTTTTTTACGCTCCCCAAGGTTGGAACTTGTAACTCGCGCGAAATATATTCGTGGATAACAGAATCTCGCAAATTGTGAATTGATTTACTGCGTCGATATGGCATTACGTGCGTTCGGCTGAAAATCCCGCTGGTTGTGCTACTCGTGGTATAATGCCAATAACTTTATCAAATTTGTTAGAACGGGCCACGTTTTTTGTGCGAAACTATCGTTTCGTTTTCGAAACTGCACAGCGGCAATAGATACTCGGAAGAATGCGAAATAACCTGCTTAGCTATTTCGTCGGACTTTACTGAATGGGAAATTTTTACAAAATTTTACAACCTCAATCGTCTTTTTCGCAACGTCGTGCATTGCATTCGCCTATTCAAGAATCGTCAGCTATCCGAAGGTAGTATTCGTACTTATTAGAAGATCGATTCAACATTCTCTTTTGCCCTTAATAAGAACTCAAGTTGTGGAAAACATAGCCATTTAGGTGAAACTAAGTAGCCAAAAATTGATAACAGTTGTTTGTGTATATCATCCTGTGGTGCTAGCCCGGCAAGTAAACGACAAAGTTTACAAAATGACTTAAGAAAAATTTTAAGCTTACGTGGAGATTTCCAAATTGCTGGATTTGAATTGTAGACATAGGGATTGGGGTTGCTTACGGGCAAATGCCAGCGGCAATTTACTTGCAAATTTGCTTTACTTGCAACGTATCCAGTTTCTGTTCTGTATCCACCTACTCCCACTTATGTCCCTGTGAATAACCGTGGTAGTCCTTCTATCCTGGATATATTTCTTACAAATGTTTCCTCTGATATAGCACAACCAATTTCGATAAATGCGCTTAGCTCAAACGGTTCTATGTGAAATTCTCTGTCACGGGTTAACCAACGCTGAAAACTTTCTTGCTAAGCAACTTTTCTAAAATATATGAACAAATCATTAAGGAAAAAAATGCGAAAGTTGAAACTGACCGGAAAATATTTCCAAATGAGCAATTTGGATTCAAGCGATATCACTCCACAGCTCACCAAGTTGTTAGAATTTGTAAGCACATAAAGCTTAACCGCACGCTAGGCAAATCAACAGGCATGGTGCTTCTAGACATAGAAAAGGCCTTTGATACAGTGTGGCATAATGGTTTAATATATAAAATGCTTAAGTTCAACATTCCTGTTTATTTGCGTAAAGTAGTGCAAAGTTTCTTGTCTGGTCATTGTTTCAGAGTTTTTGTCAATAAAGCGTGTTCTGATCTGTCATATTTTCATTCTGGTGTCCCACAAGGTTCTGTCCTTAGTCCTATTTTATTTAACAACTACACGTCAGACTTTCCATTTATACCGGAATGTAAAGCAGCTATCTATGCTGATGACACCGCCGTATTTTCATCGCATGAATTTGCTCTCAACATTGAGACAAATTTAAAAAATGGGATAGAAATACTTCTGCAATATTTCCACAAATGGAAAATCAAAGTGAATGAAGATAAAATGCAAGCAATCTTTTTCACGCGAAAAAGAAAACCTTGCTTCTCCCCAGTGGTAAAATTCTGGCAAACGGCGTTGAGCTGAATTGAGTACCTTCTGTTAAGTATTTGGGAGTAAACCTCGATACAAGACTAACATTCAACGAACACGTAACTAAAACTATTAAGAAAGTGAATGTGGCAATTAAAATATTATATCCCTTGATAAACCGCAAATCCTTATTATGTAATGACAACAAAATCATAATTTTAAGGTAATTTTCCAGGCAATTTTATGGTACTGTTGTCAAGTATGGTGATAGTACTAAGTGTCATATTAAACGCTTGCAAATTTCTCAAAATAAGGCATTTAAAATGATGCTAAGTCTTCCATGCCACCATTTAACTTTGGATGTTCACAGGAAAGCGAATGTTAAATTGATCCATGACAGATTTCATAAATTTAAACGTATAAAACTTGTGTTTGAACAGTGGGAGTTCCCCTGAAAAGTAATTTTTTTTTATAATGTACGGAAAGAAGTGATTTTACTGGCGCCCGAGCTGGGACATGAAAAAAATGTCCTTTTGGAAAAACAAACAATAATATAATTCGTGAAATCAAATACAAAATAAGTTATAGAAAAGCGAAATGAGAAAGTGAGATGAGATAAAGAAAAGTTAAGATAAAAAATCATAGAGGATAAGATAAAGAGAAAAAGCAAACGAAATCTTTTGAGTGCAAGTTAACATTATTTTAAAAATTTGGTGAAATGAGAATTTTAGTTAGAATTTAGTTAAGATTTGTAAAATTAGATTTCCTGAATAAATGTTAAAGTTAAAAGAATCTTGTCAAACAAATGTCATTTCACGAAAAGTAGACAATGGCTCAGCACATGAATAACACATAGCTTAACAAATTATGCCTTTCATTAAAGCAATAATTAGGTTTAATATTCTGGGTTAAAGATCCTCGTACCTTAGTAGGTCGCTGCAGACATTATTGCATTAACGACTAAAAAGGATACATACGAGCCTTTCAAACAGAGATGACTACCCCGAAAGTTTTAGAAGAGTGTCCAGCAGGCATCTAGGTAAAATAATAGTTGTGCTGAGCGATAAAACAAAACGCTTTAAACAAAGAAAAGAATAAAAACAATTAATACATTGAAAGAAAAGAAAGAAAGTTAAATTAAATAAAACCATTAAAATTATATGAATAGAAACTGTTAAAAATAATAACTCAAGGGCAAGGAAAAATATAGAATACAAAATTGTATTGGAATTCACTTCCGTCGTTAGGTACGCTAAGTTATTTAAAATGGACGAACTAAAGAACTCTGTAACCCAACTCACTGGTGCTTTAACATGTCCTTGAACAACTCCGGGGGTTTGAAGGCCGAATGGGTAGGATTGAACGATCCATTTCCCAGGAAGCAATTGAAACAGTAAACGATCAGCTAACATCAACATATTCGCCAGAAGGTCAGAGGCAAGGCAGACTCTGACTTAATCGTATATAATATATTCGATTATAACTGGTCCGAAATCAAAAGGGTTCTCTCACTCCACTATGCTGATAAAAGGGACATCCGAACACTCGAACACCAACTTAATCGGCTGATACAAAATAATTCGAGAGTCTATGATTTTTACGCAACCGTAAATCATCAGTTCTCCTTGATTATTAGTAAAATCAAGTCTGATGATTACTCCACCGAAACAATGAACGCATTGGTGGCAACTTATCGAAATCGCGCACTAGATGTGTTCATACGAGGGTTAAGGGAGGACCTCTCAAGACTCTTAGTCATTCAAAAGCCAAAAACCCTGCCTGAATCATATTCAGCCTGTCTAGAGATGCAGAACCTGAATTTTCGAAGCAACTCGGTGCACGTAAAGGCACCTAATACGATAGCCTCCCCCATAAATTACAGTTTCAGGGATGACACAGGACCCTATAGCAACATCGATAGGCCACCCGTTGCAAGGAATAACTTTGTCTAGAGGCCACGCCCTAATTGGAAGCCATGGTTCCAACAACAATCTCCGCCTCCAAGGCCGTGGGCTCCAAAACCGCCAATTAAAATGGAAGTGGACGGTACAGTCCAATCTAAGAACATAAATTACATGAACCGACCAAACCCTTTCAAACGGGAACCCAAGTCGGATAACTATAACCCTCGAAAACAACAGCGGTTGTACCATATCACAACCGTAGACCCTGAGACATCAGATGGGGAAGAATCTTCCGCCCTCCCCCACGAAGGGCCAACACCGGAAAATTTTATGATGGGGGCCTCATTTCTAGCGTACCATATATAAAGTACGTTACGCGGAAAGGGGGGATGCTAAAATTCTTAGTGGACACAGGTGCTAATAAAAATTTTATTAGGCCAAATTTGGTACCACGCCCCGATCCTGCGCAAAAACCATTTTATGTGAATAGCCCTGCTGGGAAGATTCGCATTGAACGCAAAACTTGTGGTTTTTCTGATTTAGGCCGTGAGCTAAATATTACATTCTTTGTTCCGGGTTTAACATCATTCGATGGCATAATCGGCGATGACACGCTAAAACAATTAAAAGCCGTGATTGATAGAGATAAAAATACACTCACCATTGAATCCAACAAAGTCATTATCCTAAAGAATAACCCTTCAAATGCTATTAACCAGATGCTGACCCTAGTCGGGAACATTTCAATATCTGCAAGATCTAGACTGGAAGCTATTTGTAAAAAAATCGATAATCTCTTCGGTCCAGTGGGCAATGAAAAGGTAAGAACTAACGTTAGAGCAGGAATCCGCACACAGACGAACCCATCTGTTCAAAAAGCTACCCCTATCCGGCTTGCATGAGGGAGGAAGTTGAGCGGCAGGTTAAAGAACTTCTCTCGGAAAACATCAACCGCCCCTCGAACAGCCCGTACAATTCACCTATATGGGTTGTTACTAAAAAACCGAAACCTAACAGCGAAAAACAGTACCGAATGGTAATTGACTATAAACGTCTAAACGCTGTAACCATTCCGGATACGTATCCCATTCCGGATATCAATAGCACGCTGGCTAGTCTTGGAGATGCAAAACTCTTCACAACACTCGAACTCAAATCTTGATGAACGAGAAAGATATCCCGAAAACAGCCTTCTCAACGATGAATGGGAAGTACAAGTATCTCAGGCTTCCTTTCGGCCTCAAGAATGCTCCCGCTTTCTTCCAGCGGATGATAGATGATGTGCTCAAAGAAATGATCGGTAAGTTATGCTACGTATATATCGACGATATAATCGTCTTTAGCAAATCTGAAGAGGATTATTTGAGGGACATCGAGACTGTATTCTCGAAATTGAACAAGGCTGGACTAAAGGTAAACCTGGAAAAAACCAAGTTCATGGCCACTAGCGTCGAATTCCTCGGATACCTGATTACTTCAGACGGCATTCTCCTGGACCAAAAAAAGGTCAAAGCGATCGAAAATATCCTTCCTCCAACTATTCTAAAATAACTGAAGAGTTTCCTTGGTTTAACCTCCTACTACAGGAAGTTCATTCAGGATTACGCTAAGGTCACAAAGCCCTTAACCAACATAACACGTTGTGATTTTTCTCATGTTAGGGCCAACCAATCAAAGAACGTTCGAATCTCCCTTAATGATGAAGTAATAAAATCTTTCGAGAGGTTGAAAGAACTACTTACCTCTGCCGGTGTTCTGGCATTCCCCGATTTTTCCAAGGGTTTTAATCTGACCACAGATGCTTCCGATTACGCCATTGGCGCAGTCCTTTCTCAAGGTGAGCATGACAAGGAAAAGCCAATAGCATACATCTCCCGTTCCCTTAATCGAACAGAAAAGAATTATGGCACCAATAAGAAGGAGATGCTTGCCATAGTCTGGGCTCTCGATAATTTGAGAAATTATCTGTATGGAGCCAGGAAGATAAGAATTTTTACAGATCACCAGCCTCTGACATTTGCTCTGAACAATAGGAATCATAACGCAAGCATTGGAAGGCGAAGATCGAAGAGTATAACTACGAGTTGATATACACTCCCCGTAAATCAAACTCTGTGGCTGACGCTCCCTCACGACTTAAAACAAAAGTCAATCACTTGTCAGTTAGTGGCATCGAAACCGCTAGTGAAGCCCAGGTAAGCTCGCCTTCAGAGGGGGCCACGGTCACTGCAAGCAAAGGTCAAGTCTCCATGGAAAATCGAACCGACATTGCTGAAGAAGGACTTTGTGAACTCTCTCCTAGTGACACCGACTCCGGTACTGTGCACAGTGCTGATCAGGACAGCTCAGATCTCATACCACACGTGGAAGCGCCAATCAATGTCTTCAGAAATCAGCTGATCTTTAAGATTGGCATTGATTTACGCTCTCATGAGGAGCCGCATCCCGGCTATAATCGTCATTACATCTCCCTATGAACATTAACCCACGAAAGCCTTGTGGAAGTATTGAGAGAAAAACTCAACTCAAATGTAGTAAACGGGATTAAAATCCCGAAAAATTATCTTGGAATTCTTCAGAAGGTTTATCTTGAGAATTTTGTAAAATTCAGGTTGCTGGTAACGCAAAGAGTCGTTGAGGATGTCGCTGATGAGGAGCGAAGATTTCTTATTATTGAGAGAGAACACAGAAGAGCCCATGGCGCACCTAGAGAAAACAGGGACGAAATCTTGGAAAAGTTTTATTTTCCCCATATGATGACTCAGATTAGAAAATTCTCTGCTCTGTGTGAAGTATGCAATACAAAGAAATATGACAGGAATCCGACAATTCCCGAATTGCAAACGACACCACCCCCCAAGTACCCATGTGAAATTCTCCACATGGATATAATGGAAATCCAGAACGAAAAATTCTTAACGGTGGTTGACAAGTTCTACAAGTTCTCCAAATTTTTCCATATTAAAGAGAAATCAACCATCTACATCAGATCGAAATTAATCAAGAATTTGCATTATTTCCCAGTCCCACAAATGTTAGTGACGGACTATGAAAGGGGCTTCCTCAGCCCAATCATTTTAAACTTCATACGAAGGTTAGGCATTAAGCTCTATTTAACTCCATCGTACAGAAGCGAGGTAAATGGGCAAATAGAAAGGGTCCACTCCACCATATTAAGAGTTTACCGGTATCTCAAGGTTGAAAATCCGGACCTTAAGGTTAAAGAACTTGTGCACATAGCGGTAGATCGCTATAACAACACCATTCATTCGGAAATCAAACGAAAACCCGAGGACGTTATCTTCAATAGGTCTCAGAGGGTCAATTTCCAGAACCTCCTAAATATTCGTTCGAAAATCAATAAGGACCTTAGGGGAATTATCAAGCGGAACATGGACGCCAGAAATGCGCGGTTAAATTTGAAAAGAACTGCGCCCAGGAAGTACCGTGCGGGTGATGTGGTGTTCGCCGCAGTAAAACGCATAAAAGGTAAAAAACCTTTGTACAGAAAAGAAATTGTCGCAAAGGACAATGGCGTGACGATAATAACGACAACTGGTAAAAGAATCCGACTAAAAGAACTATT